>VDFB02156980.1:290527-383032 GCA_007258455.2 Sequoia sempervirens
AATTTTATTTCATATTTATTTAAATATGAAAAATTGAATTATTGATGAGATTCAATTAAATACTAAATGGAGATTCTGGAATATTCAAAAATTGAATATAAGGAGTTGACTGATAATTGATTTTGTGAATTTCTGAAAATTATTTTTATATGTCATCAAGAATTGAATGTTACTAATCAATTTGCAAGTGTAAGTGTGTGTAGTTGTAGGGTGACAAGTTGAAGGATGAGAACACAGTTGAAGTAGGATTATTTAATTGAGTCGAACGATAACCTAGTTGGAATCTGGGTGCACACAACACAAAAGGCATGATAACTTGCATTTGAATCAAATTGCATATATCAAAGAAAAAAATTTCCTGATTTGAACTGTTTCAATGTTTGAAAATATATGGCTTGTAGATATAAAATTTGTCTATTTAAACTTTGTGTTTGAAGAAATGAAAGAAACTTCCTTTATATATATATATATATATACATATACATCTATATGCTCAAATTTGAATTTAAGTTCCCTATCGTAAGTAATAGTATATGGAACTTGTAAGCCATAACAAACAATTATACGTGAAAGTATATATACATATATATACATATCATAAACAAGATTTTAAATACATACATACATACCTTCAGCACATACATACATACATACATACATACATACATATATATATATATATACATATATATATACTCTATATATATATATATATATATATATATATATATATATCTATAATGTGTCTATGTATCTATGCATATATATGTGTGTGTATGCAAAAGTAGAAAGTATAGTGAAAATAAGAATGTATATGTATATATATATATGTATATATGTATATGTATATATATATATATGTATATATGTATATGTATATATGTATATGTATATATGTATATATGTATATATGTATATATATGTGTGAGTGTGTGTGTGTGTGTTTATTTAAATGCTTCCATTCTTATTTACCATACTTTCTACTTGTGCATATAGACACACACACACACACACATATATAATTCCAATATCGGACTGTTAATTAAATCAAATAATATTATGGCAGTATGGACTGCCATAAGATTAATAGCAATATTCAAATGTGTAGTGGACAACAGTAAGGCCATAACGCCTCGGCCAGAGGCATGCAAAAATATAGATTTTTTTTTCATTTTGAACACATAGGTAGTGTGGGAAAAAAAGCACAGGAAGAAGTGGGTCATTAGGCAGGAAAAAGTAGAGAAGCTCATGGAAAAATTCAGAGATAACCTATTCAATTGCAATATCTGAGGTAATCTGAACCTTGCAAAGAATACAAACTTGATTTTTTGTCTTTCCTTCCTTATTATTGAATGATATCCTTTCATTTTGTATGTCAATTTTTTTATCATTCAACAATATGTGCATTTAGATAAATTCCATGGCCTTGGGTTGAATGGCATGGTGTAGACCACTATGGGTCACTTGGCCTACATTGTAAAGTATGATTTCTTTTCTTTAGAAGCCATGCAACTAGATCTCTAAGCTAAGTCAAGCCTTGGAATGTTAAGTTCAAGCTATTTTATTTAAGATCGCACTCACGTGCAAACCATATGATGGCCATCGAAATCCCTATCATATTCCACTGTATATTATAATGAATAAACATTGTTGTGGATCACTCGATGATCCCATGAAAGAGGGTTTATAACCCTGTGTTTTATTTTCTTAAGGTTTTGTTCCCACCTTAGCGGTTGGTCGAGGCTCGAAGAGCTTCAAGAGCCGGTCTTTAACTCTTTTTTCTTTTAAAATGTTTAGCCAGTATCGCTATCATAATTAAATCCAATGATAGTGTAAATATTTCCATTATTCTTTGTATAGGATCGACTACAATCCGAAAGGATAAGAGACCCCTCTGAATACTGCATTTTCTTGTATTTTATCCAAACCAAGTTATCGAATGGGATGATAACAACAAAGGGGAGGCTATGTCAAATGTTTCTAAGCCTTGCAAGGTATGTAGGTTATCTTTTGGTAAAGTGTTGACCCCGTTTGATGAGAATGGTAGGATGAAATCCATGTTTGAAAGAATACAAGGTCGACATGCAGGATATCTCTGCATACATGGTATTAAAATAGTAAGCTACATGGGAAAATTTCAAATATATTAATGATGTTTAGAAAGGAGGATCTCGACCATTGGGGATTGGTTGACTTAGAGAAACCATAGTTTGTTGTTGCTGCCTATAGGGCATGAATATTATCTGAACATCAATCATACTGTCCTTATGTATGAAATAGGCCACTTTTGACTTGATTATTTTTTGTACAATGTGATAGAATTGTTCTATTTCTTTTGTTTAACAATGAACACATGCTTGTAAAGTGATCATGTTGGAAAATATAATAGTGTTCACATAATGTGAGTTGTTTACACAACTCACATATTTATTATAGTTGTGATTATTTGTTAGAGTTTGTTTATAGGTTATTATATTAGTAGCAAGAATGTTTGTCTATAATTGAGTTGTTGAAACAACTCAATATTTTTAGGGATGTTGTTTCCAAAATAATAGGATTTGAGAATCCTAAAAATATGCATTGAATGAAAGGTAATGAGTAGGTAATGAGTAGCTCGTATTATGAGAATCCAAAAAATATGCAAGCATGAATAAAGGGAATAAATATGATTCTTATGCCTATTATTTTATAATATTTTACCACCGTGAGCATTCCCAAGTTTGATTTGGAGTTGCCTCTGGTTCAGGTACCATAGTAGGAGTTTACCTATTTTTTATATGAAGCTACAATGAATCCATGGGTCTTAATGCTTAGTAGATATTTGTTGGAGATCTCATTGGTCAATTTTTTTTGTAAACTTGTAGGTGTTTTAATTGGCCTAACATCGGTTTACGGATTCATTGAGTGGGTTTCTTTCTCCTCAGATTGGTGATTCCACTAATCTTTGGTAGCCTATTATTTATGGTCGCACTGGTCTGTGTGTTGGATTCCTTGCTAGTGATCTCATATTTTCTTATCAGCTTCTATGTTGAGATCCATGTCATTTTTTAGACAACATTTTCTGAGTGGAGATCGACATTTTTGATCTGAGGAATTTTGGCTTCATTACATTGCATTGGGTGGCAGACGTGCAATTATTCCTTGACTCGTGGAATCTATTTCTCTGTAGGTTCATCTTTTGTTGAGGAGACGCTTCAAGGGCCCGCATTAGATGTTGTGACATTGGTAGGATAGAATAGGATCAATCAAGAAGCCTTGTAAATCTCATCCTCTATACGAATCCATTCTCTACTGGTCTATGGAAATATCTACGCAAGTAACAGAGGAGTCAAGTTGTAACTAAGTCGATTAGTATTCAGTAGAGTTGTTTAAATTTGTATTTTTTATTATTTATTTTAATTTTTCAATCTTGCAAGATATCTTATTAGTGTTTATTAAGTTATCATGTATCAAGTTAAGCTTGTAGTATTTTTTTTTATTGTTATAATCAAGGTGCATTATCGGTTGAGCCCGAAACCTTTGATTAAAAGAGTAACCATGGACAAATTAACTTTCATTGAGAAATTTTAAGAGACTTTCATACTTGGAAAATACAGATGCAGTTACACTTGATTGAAAAAGATATTTGGGATGTCGTCAAACTGAATTCAGTAACACCAATTAATGCAGGTGAACTTTCTAAGTGGAATATAAAAAATCAAAATGCTTTGGGAACTATTGGTCTTGGCTTATCAAAAGCATATTTACACCATGTGGATTCTGCGAAGTCGGCAAAAGAGATTTGGGAGTCATTAAACAAGCTTTTCAGATCTAAAGCATAAAGTGTTAAGACAACATTGAACCAGTGGTTGTATGGACTAAAGATGGAAAAAGGTACAACAATGGCACATCATATTAGTAAGTTTCACTCTCCCCTAAATCAACTAGCCGGGATTAATGAGAAAGTAAAAGATGATGATGCCAAAGCAATTCTTCTGAATAGTTTTCCTAAAAGCATGTATGGGATGGTGTTTACACTAAGCAAGGTAACCATTAGTCTTGAAGGAGTAATATCTACTCTACTCGATCATAATGAATACTCAAAATTTGAAGAGGTATTATTTGTACATTACAAATCAAGAAAGGAAAGTACAAATCTAAGAATATTTCTTCAAAAGGAAAAATTAAATGTTTCTATTGTAATGAAATGGGACATGTAATTTTAAATTGCAAGAAGAGGGCACAAGATCTACTAAATGATAAACTGGATCACCATGCTTTCTTAGTTGAAGAAACTGATTAAGAAAACCATGCCAATGATGAAGAGCTATCATGTCCTAGTGATGAAGAATACATGCTTTAGATAAATTCAAGATTGGAGGATGGAGGCATCGAAGGTTGGAGGACAATCAGGGTCCTCTCATTAGTCACCAACGATGGGGATGCTTATCAACTCTAGTGGCATTTCATTTTCTATGTGTTTTATTTTCTTATGTAACCCCCTTGTGTAAAATATTGTAATGAACAAAAGCACTAGTTTAATTCAGTTCATGGATCTTGAAAGGGTTTGTGGGAGTATCCAAAAAACCACACGAGGTGGGCAGTTAGTGGGTTCCTGTTCATGTCCAGGTTTGTGGTAAGCCTATGTGAAAACCATGAAAGGTTGATGGGAGGTGCCTTTCATTTTGAATAGAGATCATGAGCTTGAAGATTTGGGCTTATTGCAAGTGGAGTGTGAGTTCTTACCATGTTCACACTAAGGGGGGAATGTAGGAAAATATATTAGTGTTCACATAATGTGAGTTGTTAACACAACTTATGTATTTATTATAGTTGTTATTAGTTGTTAGAGTTTTTTTATAGGTTATTATATTAGTAGCAAGAATATTTGTGTGTAATTGAGTTGTTGAGACAACTCAATATTTTTAGGGATGTCATTTATGTTGTTTCCAAAATAATAGGATTTGAGAATCCTATAAATATGTATTGAATGAAAGGTAATGAGTAGCTCGTATTATTTGTTTATTATTCTAGCTTTTACCTCAGTCCATATTTTCTAATAGATCATTTCTCATGTGAATAGCTAGAGATCTATAATAGAACAAATGACAATATTTGATTTTACATATAACTGATTTGTTGAAAAGGAATGTGGATGTTCTTTTGCATACAACTTTGTTGGGTTTAAAAGTTATATTTATATCCAAAAGAACATGATTTATAATTGTTTAAATGATGAATGTACATATGTGAGCAGCTTGCTTATAACTATTTAATAAGAAACAACATTTCTTATGTTCAAACAATGAATGTACATATGAAAACAACTAGTTTTACAACTGTGTAGTGGGAAACATCATTTTTTTTGCTTAAAAAGGGAATTTTCTTTAAGTAAACAACAAATGTTATAGAAACACAATAGTGAAAATGCTTAAACATTATGTGTGAAACTGTTACCATAAGACTTGTTATGTTTTCTTTACTTGACAATGTAATGTCAATTAGAGCACTATCTAAGATTGCAATATGAATTAATGATTATTTCAGAATGTATGAACAAACTTAATTATTAATAGGCACATATATGTGTATGCACATAGACTTCATCTATGTACATACACATACTTGTAACACACCTTTTTTTTAGTACATTTTTAAAAGGGAAAAATGCTTGAGATGATAAGTAGAAATTAGTCATAAGATTGATGTGACTGAATGATGAATTGCTCTGTGAATCATAAATCTGATTTTAGCTAGAGTATAATTAGCATTTTGGAAGAAAATTGTGAAGAAGTATTTGAATATTGGAACATAACAGTGATACCTTAGTTGACTAGAGCATCTATGGGTAGTTTCCGCTAGAGGGTAGATAGTTGCTATAGTAGAAAGTTACCTTCCGGGATAGGTGCCGAAATGGAGTAAGAGAGTATAGGTTTGCTTTACCATAACCTATTGTTTATTGTTGTTGTAAAACACTTATTATGCTTGTCCAAGCAATATTGTTCATTATGCATGCATGAATGAACTCTGTGATTTCACTCTCTTCCATTCCTAGCATAGATCTTGCACTTTCTTTTCTAGCATACAAATAGAAATTGAATGTTAATGTTTGGGCACACACCAAATTCCACCTTGTAGGTTGTTCTCTTGCTAAAAATTTTGTGAAAGGTCGATCATTCTTCAAGTCGGAAGAATATTGGGGAAGTGTAAAATTTGTGGTTGGGCGGTAAAGCGCTTCAACCATGTTCTCGTCCACTAGTGGAGGTGAGCATTGAAGATGAACCTTAGTTGTTCACTATACTATTATAGTCCATGATGTAACTTGATGTAAAAATCATTTATGTACTTGATAGAAAATGTACCATGTAATGACATTGCGGCCTTAGGAGCTAAGCGAAACTTGGTATTGTAATTTGAATTTTGAAGTGAATATAAGAATCTTTGACTCATTTTAAACAGAAATGTGTAGCTATGATTGACTTTAGCCACTAGTTATGTCTTTTTAATTTGGAGCATATTCATGTGCCATTTACAATAATATTAATTAAGTAATAATTTGGAATGGGTTATTACAAATATCAACATTATTAAAAAAGTTTCCTCTAAGCCAACTTTAACATTGGTGCATCCTGAACTAATAGACACTAGTGGTCTTGATTGTTGTCCTTTGAAAGAAATGAAAGAAATAGAGAGATCTTCGCTTAACATAAATTTCATCACGTAAAACACTAATTATTTGAATTTGTTAGATTTTACACCCTCCTGTAAAGGAGAGAACAAAATCTTGCAATCTAAAGAGTCTTGTGTAGGTATGACACCTTGTACTAAGCAAGAGATATCTTTGTTGCAAAATAAAGGAACATCTTCTACTATTGATCAAGAAGGTATCTTGTTGAGACTCCCCCAAGATAGTTCTATACCCCTCCATCTAAGAACACGAAATGAATTTTACTACAAGAGTTCATTTTGTGCATACCATAGAGTTCATGGTCATTCTACTAATGAATCTAAGGCTTTGAGTAATTGAATTCAAAATCTCAAGGAGTGTGGTGCTCTTCCTTGTGTTGAAGCACCTAATTCCTCTAACTGATACTTAATTTCATCTTATTTGGCTCATCTTTATTAAGTAGCCTTGTTCTCATATTTCACTTGTTGTTATCTCTTTTGGCTAGTTGACCACCTTTCATGTATGTATAAGAGAAAGCTTGGGATGTGGATGACATGCATTAAGTTGACTCGCATATGACATACTTATTCATAATGTAGTTTGATTTGAAAATATATGACTTGGCATAGGGATTTCTGAATAAGCTCTCATTTCTTCTTTTATTTGAAAGCAATTTCTCACAATAATGGTGTTAGCAACGGCTTTAAAGTGGGGGCATACATCGACACTCATGTGTCCATTGCGCAATTTTCTTTTTTCTTTTTATTTTTGTGATGTGTCCTTTGCTTGGTGGTGTCAATGGGTTTGATTTCCTCCAAGAATGTGATATTTCTTTGACTTGTCCTCTCTTGTAGACATTAGGTACGATGTCCAATAAGAAGAGACCTTACATGAACTAAGTGAAATCCATTTGAAAATTTCTTACACTATTTTGCATTTACAATACTTGTTATATGGCCACCTTGCATAACACACTTTGCATGTCTAAGGAGCCATCTTGTTTGTTCATGATTTTCAAACATACAAAGTTTTTCTTTCCTCACGAAGCTCAAAGTTCATTGTTGCGTGGAACCTTATCAAAGTTATCAAAAGGTATAACTTTTTCATGGTTTGATAGGAAGCCGATTTGAGGCATGACTTTCCCTTAGCCACTCGTGTGTGTGTGGTGAGGGCATACCATCTGTGTGTGTATGTGTCCCACCCTCCTGGATTACTCACCTAGCAGACATCCTAAAGTTTTGTTGCCTCAAAGTGAGCGTGCATTTTTGGACAAACAACTTATATTTTATCCACATCATGATGGACAAAATTTGAAGCTTGATCCACTGTTTCTTTCTTTTTCTTTCGTCTTTATGCCAGTGACATTACATGTTTGTGTATCTTGTTTTATTGCATATTATACACCTTGTGTGTGTCCTTTTGTGCTTATATCGGTTTGACATAGGGCTTTTGATCCTGGGGGCTTGGTTACCTTCTTGATATTTGTTATCCTAGACCATCTGCATTGGACCCCTCTTGAATGTCTACTTTAGTGTGAGTTTGAAGCAAGTTCATCCTTTCACTAAAGTGGGGGCTAAATGTATTGTCAAAAAATGTCATCGTGTACATTTTCACACTTAATCTAGGAATAATTAATGATGAATTGGACTTAATATTTCCTTGATCTAGTTTTGTGATGTGTTTTACACATCCACATTAGGTCTAAGGCTCATTTATTCTAAATAAACCTAACTCTACTCTAATTTAATGTTGTAAAGTGTATTTATTTACACCTTCACATTAAATTTAGGAGGCTTGTAAACTAAATGGACCTAATCCAGTGTTATAATGTGTTGTACACATTCACATGGGGTTTTGGGCCTTTCTAAGCTGAATAGACCCAATTTGGCCTTAATTTAATGTCGTAAAGTATATTTATTTACACTTTCACATTGGATTTGGGCCCTATAGAATTTATGACCTTTATATCATCATTAATAGGCCCCTATGATCCCATATTATGCATCCCAAGGCATATTTGAATCAAAAACCTGACAATATCAACACAAGCTTAATTTACACTCTCCCCGACACTTTAGCAATCAAAATAGGCCCCGCGGGACCCATTCACCACTTTGGGTGAATGAGTCCCATCTAGGTGGGACCCATTCACTCAGCTTAGCGAATGATTCCCATTTGGCCTATTTTAAAGGTTAAGCAGGAAAAAATGGGTTTTAAGTTCAAACTTTGTGTATGTCATCCTTTGAGATCTAATACACGAGATATTAGCTAGATTGCTTATATAAATGAGCTTTCAAATCATTATTTCACATAAGCATTCATGATATCAAGTCAAGCAAGCAAGAGTTAAACATTCCAAGACTTTACAAGATCATCGAGAGAGCATTCAAGATCATTTATAAGGTATTCAAGGGTAGAATTCTTCATCAATTATTGCAACAATTCAAGATTCATCATCACATCAAGGATATCAAGCATCAAGCATGTTATTGAGCTAGTATTGTGATCTAAGATCAAGCATTGTTCTACACCTATTATCAAGATGAAGATCTACATCCTTCATGGCCATTTCATGTTGAGTTGCAGATTTGCAAGAAATCATTTACAAGGCATCATTCAAGGTATTATGTCCATGATTCATGTTCTTTCTTTCATGTTTCATGCCTCCATTTCATTGTCTCATCATTTGGTTTAATTACCTACAAGGGGCTTGACCAAGGCAAACCCCTATTCCCTAACAATCAACACTTTCTCTCTCTCTCTCTCTCTCTCTCTCTCTCTCTCTCTCTCTCTCTCTTTGTTTGATTGTAGATCTAGGTTATTTGAAGACTTGAATGATCATTGAATATTAGGTTACAAGCTTGGAGAAATTTTTTGGAGTTGTCTCCTCATTTGAAGGTCATAATCTTCACCAAAAATTCATCTACAACCCTGAAATCAAAGTTTTAGATTCAGAGACCTAGTGGAACAGAAAGAGTGGACATTGAAGACCAAATTCATACTTTGGAATTATAGAAAACTCTAAATGGAATCATTTTCCTAGATTGGTGAATGAGTCTCAATTTAGGTCAATTTTGAGATTTTTGCAGTTTCAAATACCCTTTTTCTAGAAACTTGTTCTTGTGCAGAAACCCTGATCTGGGACTGATTCGCCTAGATTGGTGAATGAGTCCTAGTAGGTCAAAAAGTAAAATTTTCCAACATTTCAGAGCTTCATTCAGTTTGCTTCATATTCCCAGGTGCACACAATTCATCTTATAGTTTTTTATTTTGTTTTGTTTGCATTTCAAGGTCACTAAATTAAAGTTTGCATTTAACTAGGGTTTAACATTAAATCTTGCATTTCATCTTTTTTTTCCAAGCCCTATCTTGGTGGTGAACCCCTCATTAGTTTACATCTTAGCCTCTAGGAAAGCCCTATTGGAAGATCTCTTCCCCCTTTACATTAAGATCTCTAGGGTTTGCTCTTGAATGAGAGAGAGTGAAAATTGTCATTCTAGGTCTTAGACATTAGAAAATCCCACAATTTTCCACCTTTCAGGTGATACTCTAGAGTTAGAGTATAAAAATTATTGAATTTCATCATTTGCTCTATTGGTTGGCTTCTTATCAACTCATGGAAGTCTACCACTAAAATCCCACGTATCATTTTGAAGAGTACTATCTAATCTTGATGTTATTACTAGTGCTTTTGACAATTTTTTTCAATTTAGGCTTTATTCAACACATGTTTACCTCAATAATCAATCCTTTCTTAATTGGTTTCCCACTAGTGAGGTTGGTATTACTCTATGAGCTCTTCTATCTTTTTCCTTACTATTCTTTCCAATGTAACTTAGTGCATTGAAAATAATTTCAACAATAATATTATTTCGATGAAATTTTTTATTTACATGAATCTTTGAATTTCTTTAGGAAGGGTCTCATTTTGTATGTCTTTAGTAATTATATAAAAAATTGGCATTTTTTATTAGAAAATTATTCATTGAAAGGTTTTCAAGCCCATAACCGAATAGTTTGTGATGACATGTTGCCTTCCAGACTTTCTATTATGTTCTCGTCAATTTCAACTAACCATTTTGGGGTTCTTGAATGTTTTGCAATTTTATCAAACTCAAATTACAAGAAGATGGATTTTAGATTTCATTTTCTTCTTCAGAAATGTCCTCTCTTATGTAATTTGGAGATATATTGGGTTTCATTGTTTCATTTTCTCCATCAATTTCATCAATGTTGTGAATGAGTGGATGGTGGAGTGCGGTTTCAATGTCATAAGGTTCATATCCACAATTTTTCAAGCAATTTTTGATGTATTTATTCTTACTCTTCTATGATGTTACTATCAATAGGCATTTGATCACATTTTGTAATATTTTTAATTTCATGTTCAACATTTTCATTTTCAATTTTATGTTCAACAGTTTCAATTTCAATTTCATGTTCAACATTTTCATTTTCAATTTCATGTTCAATATTTGTATTTTCACTATCATAGTCACTTTCAATGTCATTTAAGGGTAAAGAAGAACCTTCACCTTGAAGAGTGTTCAACATACTTTTTCTTCTCATCTGCTTCCTTACTCTATCTTTTTCCCTAATCACTTCAATTTCATCCACTAGAAGTTTCCTCTTTCTTTTGGCTTTATGACGACTATATTGTTCCCCATTATACAAACAAGAAAAAGTTCCCTAATGATTGTTAGAATCAAACATTTTGCAAACGAGTGTATAAAATCAAGATTTTGTCTTTGTCACATAGAAGTCACAAGGTTCTTAATACTAGAGCTTTGTGGGCGTTGTTGCTATGCCTAAAATGGCTCTCTTGCCCCTTTTCTCCCCTAAAACAAAACAAATATCTATTTTTAAAGCAAAAAATGGATATCCATTTCTTTCTTTAAAAAAAGATACCCATTTTTTAAAGCTTGTTCTAACCACACGGTGAGAACAAACTTTACAAAATGGATATCCATTTTTAAAGGAAGAAATGAATATTCATTTTGTAAAGGAAGAAATAGATATTAAAATATATTATATTATATATAATAACTATAAAATAAAAATTATATTATAATATTAATTTTATATTATTTATATTATTTTATTAAAAAAATTGAAATCAATGTAAATCTATCTTCACATAATATAATTTCAATATATTTATTTATATTATTGTAATGTATCTGTTTTTTAAATAATTATGTTAGAGCCCTCAATGAAAAGGGACTAAGAAGAAATAGAAGTTCTTGGTGAAAGATTGAGTTATTAAGAGACTTTGTTTTTAAAGAAGTAAAATATTTTGATTTCAACACAAGTTAAACATTATGGTGATCCCTTATTAATCTCCAAATCTTCAAATTTCAATATTATACTAAATTACATTTACTTTTTTATTACAAAATTGAATACATTTATTTTCTATATTTATTTTTTTATTTTCAACATTTATTATATTCAAAATATACTTAGCCTTTTGATATTTTTTATTAATTATACTTGTTTATAAATCGCACTTTAAAAATACTCCAAAAATTGAGAGAAGTCATGAAACCATAATCTCTTTTAACTTTCGCAGAATTTCATAAGCATTAACTTTTGATTTATTAAACACGACAGAAATCTTTTTCTGGCCCTCGCGAAAATCTCGCACACTAGTTTATGAGGGGTAGTCGGAAGGAAACCTTTTTACGAGACTAGCCAGCCTTATGATGCGCTCTAGAATATTTCTTTCCTCCCCTCTTCTGGTTTTAACCTAATTATTCAACTCTGAACAGTAATGATGATGGAGATATTATATAGGAGAAGCACCAGATATTATTAACTGAATAATTTGACCAAAGGATTTCTTAGATTCAAAGCATCTGACCTTGAATGGATTTTCTTTATACTGCTTAAGATGAAAATCAGGCAATATGACCTAGATGGTGTAAGTATATAAAGTGTATACTCTACATTCTCATTTTAATTTTATACGTTGTCAATAAAGTCTTAGCTTTTAATTTAATTATGAAATATTTGTCGAAGAAAGTGTAGTTATGAAATTTCGTAGCAACTAAGCACTGTATTTTGATCTTTGATTATTATTGAAAACAACTCGGAAAATTGTAAGATATGGTGGCTTTCTCCGTTCTAACTTTTTCTTCAAATTGTCTATCTCGTGGGTGATGTTTTCCACATATTTGAGGTGGATTGCACTTTGAATGGCCTATAAATCTCCCTCGCCTTGCAAACCCATCTCATCGCAGGGAAGAGAAGCCTTTGGGATTTGCAAAGTGTCTGCTCATTGTGTTCTGTCATAGTGAGAATTATAATAGCATTGCTTTTTTCTGTGTTTGGAAGGCAATAAAAATGGGTGTGGGCATTTGGGTGGTGTTCTTACTGCTGCCATCTGTTATTTGCTGCTCTGCATGTTTAGAAGAGGAACGAAATTCTCTTTTGGATTTCAAACAAGGCATTAACTTCGCTTATTCCAGAGAATACGGTGACTCGCTGGAATCGTGGAAAGGGTTCAACTGCTGCGCTTGGAAAGGAGTGGGCTGCCACCCACACACTGGCCATGTGGTCACCTTGAATATCAGTCACTCTAAAATTCTATGGAGTGAAGTTCGAGGGGGGCTATTCCAACTGCTACATTTGGAGTACTTGGACCTTACAGAAAATTTCTTCAACTCTGTTTCCTTCCCTCCACAAATTGGAGAGCTAAGGAGATTGAAGTATCTGGGTTTAGGTAACTGTTAGTTTACTGGCCGATTTCCAAGAGAGTTGACTAAACTGCAGCAATTGGAGCACTTGGACCTCTTTGACAATCATCTCCAGGGTGCCATTCCAAGGGAGATGGGTAACATGTCCACCTTGAAATACCTTGACCTCTCTGAAAATGATGGTTTGCAAGGCAACAAGTTGGGTGAATGGATAACACATTTGAGAGGGTTGGAGCTGCTTGGACTTGGGAGCATAAGTATGGTAGAAGGTACTTGGTCGGAAGGATACTTGGTTTCTCTCACCAATCTCACCACACTTTACATGTACAATTGTGGGCTTTCAGGAGAAATTCCTCCCGTCTTTGCAAATCTCTCACGGCTTCGATCGTTGGACCTTTCAGGAAATTCATTTAGAGGTAAGATTCCTACCTTTCTTGGAGCTCTCCCTTTGTCAATTCTTGATCTTTCTGAGAACAATTTGGAAGGTTTTATTCCCTTCTTTTTAGGTGGTCTCTCCAATCTGCAAGTTCTTGGTCTGAGTTCGAACAAATTAAATGGCAGCATTCCACCTACTCTAGGGAATCTCTCCAAACTGCAAGCTCTTGTTCTGAGTTTGAACAAATTAAATGGCAGCATTCCGTCTACTCTAGGCAATCTCTCCAAATTGATCTGGCTTGATTTGCAAGATAACTCTTTTAGTGGTCCAATCCCAACTTCCTTTGCTAAGCTATCCAACCTTGACAGGCTTTATCTAGCCAACAATCGCTTAAACGGAATTTTCTCATTTTTTATGTTGAATAGTTGTCCCAAACTTTCTAAATTGGATCTCTCAAACAATATGTTGACCATAAAAATCAGTGCCTCTACCATTCCCAAATTTCAGCTTGAGCACTTGGATTTATATGAATGTAATATTAGAGGAAATTTGCCTGCATTTATCTCAACTCAATATTTCATGTATTTCTTAGATTTGTCAAACAATTCTCTAAGTGGCTTTATTCCAAATTGGCTTTGGGAACTCCCATCAATTGAGTACATAGATCTCTCACATAACTTATTTGATGGATCAATTTCAAAATCAATTGACAAATATGCACAAAATCTTCGTGTTCTTTCATTAGCCAAAAATAATTTTAGCGGTTCTATTCCAAATTCTATCTTAAAATTGAAGCGTTTGAATATTTTAGATTTGTCAAATAATAAGTTTTGTGGTCAGATTCCCCAATGTTTAAAGAATTGCTCCATGTTGTTTGTATTAAATCTAGAGAAGAACAACTTAAAAGGGATGATACCAAACATATGTAAGGGAAAGGATTCTCTTGAGACATTGAAATTGGGAGACAATGCACTTGAAGGGAATATTCCATCATCACTTGGAAATTGTAGGAATTTGCAAATCCTTGATATGAGAAACAATAGTTTGCAAGGGAATATTTCAAATTGGGTTAAAAGCTTACAAAATCTCAAAATTTTGATATTACAAAATAATAATTTCAAGGGTAGAATCCCATTGCAATTAGTGAAACTGCAAAATCTTCAAATTTTGGATATGTCAAAAAATCATTTTTCAGGGGTTATTCCAAAGGACTTTATGAAGTTAAGCACGATGGAAAATCAATCAGAAAACATAGAAATCCTTGAACATCTCCCTACTGGAATTACATCAAAATATTATATAGATGAAATAAGAATTTACAACAAAGGTCAAGTTATGGAGTTTGTACAAATTTTGAGATTAGTGAAATGTCTTGACCTCTCCAGCAATAGTTTGTCAGGTAGCATTCCTTTGAATATTGGATCCCTCAAAGGTTTGATTATTCTCAACATTTCAAGAAACCATTTCAGTGGTGAGATTCCTAAATCTATTGGAGAGATGACACTTCTACAATCACTTGATCTTTCAAAAAATAACCTATCTGGAGCTATTATCACTGAGCTACAACTTCTCACATCCTTGAGTTACTTTAATGTGTCCTCTAATAACCTATCAGGGATGATACCACAAGGAGGACAAATGATGACATTTGATTCTACATACTTCTCCAACAATTCAGGCCTATGTGGCCTACAAATAAATGTGTCATGCTCAAGTAGCCCTCTTGGTTCTCCAAAGGCACATGAAGAAAATAATGAAGATTTAAATGATGATATATGGTGGTATATGGGAATGGCAATAAGCTTTGTAGTTTCCTTTTCAATTGTCATGGGAATGTTGTGGCTCAATAAATCATGTAGTATCTTGTGCTTCAAATTCATGGATAACATTATTATCTCTCTATTTGAAACATTGAGAGAAAATTTGTATTCTACAAGGTAGGACCATCTTTTTATGTTTATGGTCCAACTAGCTTATAAATTAAGTTTAATAGTGATAAAATGGGGCATGCATCTCATTTATGAGACACCCCCTTTAGTATTAATAATGTTGATTCATGTTGATATGTTAGTTATTCTATAAAATAATTGAATATGAAAATTTCCCATATCAATAGTTTTATTGTAAATATATATAGGAATCTTTGAAAACAATGTAAATCAATATTTTGAAAATACAAGCTCAATTATAGTAATTACAACGTAGTTTTTATGCTAATAGTGATATTGGATCCCTCAATGAAAATGAACCAAGAAAAAATAATCAGCAAAAGAGTGAACCATTAGAAGAATTTGGTTTTAAAGATAATGCTAATTTTATTTAATTTTAATCATAGTGTAGAATTAATATTTGATAATACATTCTAATCCACCATAGATATTGGAATGTGCTAAAAAATATGTTGAAATATACCATCAAATGCTAGAGTCTTTTGCATTGGAAATTGCTAAAAAAAAGCATTGAAGTTTGTTGTAGAGTGACTTGATCTAGCTAACAATAGCTTAAATAAAATTTCCCAATTTTGATTTTGAATAATTTCTCTAACTTTATTTTTTTCTCTTAAGAAATATGTTGATTGTAAAAGTTAGTGCCTCCATAATTCTCAACTTGTAGCTTACATACTTTTCTTTACATGAATGTAATATTAGAGCAATTTCCTTGCATTTATTTTAACTCAATATTTCATTGAATACTTAGATTTTTCAAATGATTCTCTTAGCGAATTCATTCTAAATTGGCTAAATGGGAACTCACATTCCTTTATCATGTAGATTTTTCAAATAATTTATTTGATGGATCAATTCTAAAAATAATAAATAAATATACACAAACTCTTGAGTTTCTTTCATCGGCCAAAAATAACTTTAATGACTCTATTTGAAATTCTATTTTAAATTAAAGAGTTTAAATATTTTAGATTTATCAAATGATAGGCTAAGTGGTAGGATTCTCCATGTTATTCTCCTTTCAAGTGTGATTCTCCAATTCCTAAATAATTTCTCTATGTTATTTATCTTAAATTTAGAGAAAAATTACTTAAAGGGGATCATACCAAATATATGTAAGAGAATGAATTCTCTCAAGACATTGAAATTAGGAGACAACACACTTGAAAGGAATATTCCATCATCACTTGGGAAATGTAAGGGTAGATAAAATCCTTGATTTGAGAAATACTAATGTATAAGGAAGTATTGCAAATTGGGTTAAAAGCTTGCATAGTTTGTGAAATGAAAAATAAATTGAGCAAAGGAAAGTACTAATCAATGAGCATTGTTTGAAGGAAAAATGTTACCAAAGAGAGAGTAGCCAAACCAAGCATCACCACCACCATCAAGAGGAGGCACAAGACTTTGATAAGGGGAAAAAACAAGACAAAACCCTAATATTATGAATGGAGAAAAAATTCTTAAGAATGATACAAAGAGAGAGAGAGAGAGAGAGAGAGAGAGAGAGAGAGAGAGAGAGAGAGAGAACTTAAGCCTTAATATTGCTTGTTTGCATGAAGAATGAGAGGAGAGAAACCTCCATACATAGAGGTGAGAAGATGAGTTAGAATGTAACTCCCAACTCAATGAATGCCACCATTCATCTATATTCATCTATATTCATCTATTTGTGTGTAGTGTGTCAAGAACCTCTTAAGGAGGTGGATATAAATATTTATTAATAAAGGAATTAAAAAAATAAAATGATTCATCCTCACACATGTGTGAGGAGACAAAAAGACAAAATACTTGTATGGATTCCTTTGGAATATTCTTACAAGTCAATAAGTAATTATAATTAAAGAATAACCTTTACTTTGAGTAAAGATTTTAATCTTCTAACATCCCCCTTAAGCTTTACTTGGGGAGTTTACATCATACCTTTCAGTGGGTTGTAATTCTAGATTTTAAAATGAGAGAAATTTATCTATACAAAGAGCTAAGTTGGTGAGAATATATGTAACTTGATAGATTCGCCTTTACAATACAAAAGAGAATTTTTTTTTTCTTTAATGTGCTCTCTAATGAAGTGATCTGTTAAAGAGAAATGTGCTTAGTCCTTGCATGAAAAATGGGATTTTTTGTCAAGGAAATGATACTTTTAAATTATCACAATATAAAGGAGTAGGATCCTTTTGAGGTAGACCCAAGTCGTCAAGTAATCTTCTTCACCATAGTGCTTCTTTATATGCATTTACACAACCTTTATATTCAACTTCTGTAAAACAAAGAGAAGTATATTGTTGTTTCTTAATATTCCATGAGATTGCACCTGATCTAAAAAAGAAACAATAACCACAAGTGGATCTCCCATCATTGGGATCACCTCCTAAATCTGAATTAGTATACCACTTTAAATAAAAATCACAATTTGCATCATAAAAAAAGATCAAGACTAAGAGTACCTTTAACTTATCTTAAAATCCTTTTTGCAACTTTGAAATGATTTTGTTGAGGTTTAGACATAACTCTACAAACCAATGCAATACTTTGTATTTGCAGGATTATCATGGAAAAAATAGGCCCTTAAGTGGCAAAAAATTCAGAAAAATCAAAGTTAGGCAACTTAACATAAAAATTTGAATAAGTTATCTATATTATTTCAAAAATATGTAAGAATAGAATCTGTAGCAATTTAATTTAGTTTCTAAACTACTCGGTTTATTTTTTCTAAAAAAAAATCTATTTGGTGAAAATTTGAAATTTCAATGTAGTAGTACTTTAATTTCAGGGAAAAAATAAAAAGTAGGTGTCTGTCTGACCACCCTAACCACAATAAAATGATAATTATTTTTTATAAGATTTTAGATATAAGTAGAGGACTCATGTCTGGATGTGATGCATATTTTTTTGTAATTTGTTTCCAAGTAAATAATTAATTATGAATTTTTTATTACAACTTTTGAAAAATATAAAAACTCGTATGTCTGACCACCTTAACTTGGTCAAAAATTCATGAAATTCATTTTTTTTAATCCTATATTATTCAAAGCATAGAATGCGATGCATGTTTTAGATTCAAAAAATGTGACACCGTTTAAAAGCTATAGATGTTTTTCAATCAGCCAATTAGTCAAGACTTTAGTTGTAATTCAAATAGAAAATGAATAATAACTATTTATTAAATTCAAAGTAAAGCATAATTTATATTGGTGGAAAGATGAGATCTCCTTTAAAAACCCTTTTCGTTTCATCAATTTTGGGTAAAAAAAAAGTCATCAGCCATAAACCCTACACATACCCATCATATCGCCACTTTTTGGCCCATCATGATCCTGCACATACCCTACTATAAGAAATATCAGGTCTAGTAAGTGTTAAAAAATTTAAACTAACAAATAATTTCCTATTTAAAGTAGCATCAATAAAAGGAGTTCCCATATCAATCATTAATTTTGTTCCTAATTCACAAGGAGTAGAAACACAATTTGCATTATCCATTTTAAACTTATCTAAGAGATATTGAGAATATTTATGTTGATAAATAAAAATACATTTAGGTGTTTTTCAAAATTGCATACCCACAAAATAATGTAATAGGCCTAAATCAATCATTTGAAATTGTTGATTGAGTTGAGACTTAGCATCACTAATCAAATTGTTAGAACTAGAAGTGATAATTAAATCATCAACATATAAAATAATAATCACAATACCATTTTCACTATGCTTAATATATAAATTTGGATCATTTTAACTTCTAATGAAACCTTGAGATAGAAAGAAATCATTAATCTTAGAATACCATTCTCTATGAGATTGGTTTAAACCAAAATTGATTTCTTAAATTTGCAAACAAAATGTTCATTACCTTCCTTAAAATGAAGCCCAAAGGTTGAGACATATAGATTTCTTCATGTAAATCACCATTTAAAAATGCACTTTTAACATCCATTTGATGAATAGGCCAATGCATATGAGAAACTAAGGCAAGAACTAATTTAATAGTTGGCATCTTAGCTATTGGAGCAAATGTTTCATTATAATCTAAGCCGTCAACTTGAGAGAAGCCTCTAGCAACTAATCTAGCCTTAAAATTTCTAACTTCATTATTTGTGCTTAACCATATTTATATACAACCATTCACATGAAACAAGATTGTTACCATGAGGTAAAGGAACTAAATCCAAAGTTTGATTTACAATTAAAGTATCATATTCTTCTTTCATAGCCTTTTACCAGTGAGGTTGATCTTTAGCTTGTTCATAATATCGAGGATCATTTGTATGCATAATTTTAGACATGAAAGAATAATTACAATAATTTTCCTTTCTAGTCTTAGATTGATTCATTCTAGCTATTTAATATCCTTACTTTCTTGCATAAAATTTTTAAACCATTTAAGCTTCCTTTTAGAAGGAGTATCATCACTAGAAGAAGAATCGTGAGGAGAAATTTCAACATCTATTGAAGAGATGACACTTCTACAATCACTTGATCTTTCAAAAATTAACCTATCTGGGGTTGTTCTTACTGAGCTACAACTTCTCACATCCTTGAGTTACTTTAATGTGTCCTATAATAACCTATCAAGGATGATACCACAAGGAGGACATATGATGAAATTTGATTCTACATACTTCTCAAACAATTCAAGCCTATGTGGCCTAGAAATAAATGTGTCATGCTCAAGTAGCCCTCTTGGTTCTCCAAAGGCCCTCTTGGTTCTCCAAAGGCACATGAAGAAAATAATGAAGATTTAGATGATGATATATGGTGGGATATGGGAATGGAAATAGGCTTTGTAGTTGTATTTTCAATTGTCATGGGAATGTTATGGCTCAATAAATCATGTAGTATCTTGTACTTCAAATTCATGGATAACATTATTATCTCTCTATTTGAAGCATTGAGAGAAAATTTGTATTCTACAAGGTAGGGTCATATTTTTATGTTTATGGTCCAACTAGCTTATAATATAAGTTTACTAGTGATAAAATGGGGCATGCATCTCATTTATGAGACAATCCCTTTAGTATTAATAATGTTTTAAATTCATGTTGATATGTTAGTTATTTTATAAAATAATTGACTATGAAAATTTTCCATATAAATAGTTTTATTGTAAATATTTATAGAAACCTTTGAAAACAATGTAAATCAATATTTTGAAAATAGATTCTCAATTATAGTAATTACAATGTAGTTGTTATGCTAATAGTTATATTGGATCCCTCAATGAAAATGAACCAAGAAGAAATCAAAATTCCAAAAAAGAGTGAACCATTAGAAGACTTTGGTTTTAAAGATAATGCTAATTTTATTTAATTTCAATCATAGTGTAGAATTAATATTTGATAATACATTCTAATCCACCATAGATGTTGGAATGTGCTAAGAAATATGTTGAAATATACCATCAAATACTAGAGTCTTTTGCATTGGATATTGCTAAAAAAAGCATTGAAGTTTGTTGTAGAGTGACTTGATCTAGCCAACAATAGCTTAAATAAAATTTCTCATTTTTTATTTTGAATAATTTCTCTAACTTTAGTTTTTGATCTCTTAAGAAATATGTTGATTGTAAAAGTTAGTGCCTTAAATACTTTTCTTTACATAAATGTAATATTAGAGGGAATTTCCTTGCATTTATTTCAACTCAATATTTCATTGAATACTTAGATTTTTCAAATGACTCTCTTAGCTAATTCATTCTAAATTGGTTTTGGGAACTCACATTCATTTATCATGTAGATTTTTCAAATAACTTATTTGATATATCAATTCTAAAAATAATAATTAAATATACACAAACTCTTGAGTTTCTTTCATCAACCAAAAATAACCTTAATAACTCTATTTCAAATTCTATTTTAAATTAAAGAGTTTAAAAATTTTAGATTTATCAAATGATAGGCTAAGTGGTAGGATTCTCCAATTCCTAAAGAATTTCTCTATGTTATTGTAGTAACAAAACAAGTATCATTTTTCCTTGCTTGGTTTGGAAATAATAAACAATGAATTAACCTAATTGTGCCTTGGTGTAATGTTGTAATGTGTTGTACACATTCACATTATTCTAGGATCTCTTTTTTAATTAAAATGTACTCAAATTGTACCTTTCTAAGGTGTTGTAAAGTGTTGTAACACACTTTCACACTTTTCGAGGGTTTATTTAATTAATTGAGCCTAGTAGGCCCCTTTTCAATAAATGTACATAGATTGTACCCTATTTATGGTGTTGTAAAGTGTTGTAACACACATTCACATTTATCTAGGGTTCTCTTGATTAATTATGGTTAATTAGAGTTAATTAGTCCCTTTAATTCTAATTTATGAAACCTCCCAAGGATCCATCCCAAAACCCATAATTCAAATTGTAAAACATTTAATATAGAAAATTCAAGGTCTTAGAAATTGGTGCTAGGAACCATTCACACTAGGTGGAGAAAGGGTCTTCCCTCTATAGGACCCCCCTTTCTTTGTAGATTCTACATTGGTTTTTTTTATCTTATTTCATCCCTCGAAGGCTTAGTCCTAGAAACTTGTGCCAAGACCCATTTGCACTAGGTAGCGAATGGGTCCTCCCTTAGTAAGGACCCCCTTTTTGAATTTCATTCTGGTGGTATTTTAATTACATTCATTTCTAGATCTAGTGTCGGCCTTAATTATTTGAATTTCAGGGTTAATCTCTATATTTAGCATAAATGAGGGGTTAATTCAATTAGTTTCTCCTAGCAAGTTTACAAGACATCCTAGCAACTTTGAGAGAGCATCCTTATAGAAAATTTGAGTTTGCAAGAGCATTCCAAGAGCAATTCAAAGGAATTTCAAGGTAGATTATCAAGGTTTTATTGCAACAATTCAAGATCATTTCATTATGTCAAGGATTTAAAGCATCCATGCATGTTCTTGAGCTAAGAAAGTTGATGTAGCATTGAAGATATACTTGCAAGCATTATTTCACATCATATTCAAGGATCAAGATCTACATTCTTCATGGCTATGACTTCATGCTAGTTTTTAGATTTTTACTCCAAGACAAATTCCAAGGTATCATCAATTGCATCATTTCATGTTTCATGTTTCAATTACATTATTTCATCATTTGGTTTAATTTCCTACAAGGGGTTTGACAGGAAAACCCCTATTCACTAACCATCAATATTTGTTTCTCCCCTTGAATGTGTGTTTGCATATTTATAGGTTGAAGATCAAGTAGAGAAGAGATTTGAAGCAAAATTTTTAAAGTTGTCAAGTTGCAAGATTGACCTTCATAATGCATGAACAAAGAATTGAAGCTATAAAATTTGTTATAGGTTTTCAAGAGGTGACAATTGTGCATTTGAGAGTGTGTAAATCAAGGAAAATAACCCATATCTCAGTTTCAAAAACCCTAACAAGGGACCATTCGCCACTAAAGGCGAATGAGTCCTTGGTGCCCTCAAAAAGGTCTTACAACAAGGTACACATCATTTGAAGCTCTAAAAATCCCCTCATAGTTTCTATAACAGTTATGGTATGTTTCTGATTATTATTTGCATCTTGTGGCTCTCATAATTGTAGTAATTTGGTGGAAGATTAGTGGTTCATCATTTTGATTTACTCATTTTTATGCAAACCCTATTTCCACCATATCATTTATGGTGAACCTAACGTGAATTGAACACACAACTTTTTGATAATGAGAACCAAACATTGAATTTCATGAACATCTAGTTTGTAGCTCTCCTAAAGACTCTTCTACTAGGGAAGATATCATGCTAGAAGAAAATGAGAACATTAACAATAGTAATTCCTTAGGTGAAGATGGTAAAGTGACATTAAACTACCCTTCACTAAGAGATCATGAAAATAAGGATATGTCTTCTGAGGTTATGCACATTAGATATCACTTTAAGTACTCTCCTGAGCCTAAACTTATCATTTATCCACTCTCACAAAAATTGCAAGTTCAAAACAAACCTGTACTTATTTTGGAACCACCTAAAAGGTAACTTGATAATGATAATGTTTCACAACAACTGAGTCACAATACCTTTTCTCATGCATATAACACTAGGAACAATCAACAACCACAACTAGAAACTCAAACATCCCTCCTATTGCCTAACCCTATCTTACCTATTCCTCCTTGTTTTCCTTGAAAAAGTGGAAAGGAGTACAATCTTGTTGAACAACTAAAGAATACTCATGCTAAGATATCCTTATGGGAACTTATTCAAGTCTCCCCTCACTATCATAACATGATTTAAAGTGCCTTACAACAAGTCCCTACCATTCCTAATGTGTAATCAAATGATGTGGCAGCCCAAATTCAAGCTATGACTCTGGCCAACATGGACATTACTTTCCATCAAGATGAGCTACCTTCGTTAGAAGAGGAAAAATAAAATGAAGCTTTCATGATAATAGCCCTTGTTAATCAAATCAGGATAAAGATAACCCTTATTGACAATGGCTCGACCCATAACGTGTGTAGCATAAACCTTTTGGATAAGATTGACATAGAAAAAAGCCAAATTCAAACTAAATCTTTGTCTATTTGTGGGTTTGATAACGTAGGAAAACAACTGCTTGGAGTCATCACATTACCTATTAAAGTTGGAAAGGTTACATTGCAAACTCCAACCCATGTTATGCCTCACGATCTTTCATATAATCTTCTTTTAGAAATGTCATGGATTCATGCAATGAATGGAGTGCCTTCTACTCTTCATTGTCTAATGAAGTATGTTTATAACAACAAATTGTACATGATCAAAGTTGATCCTAAGCCTTATAGTGTTTTACAACTTGAGAAAACAAGAGATGTTCTTTGAAAATGTTGACACTAGTTATACAAGAGGAACCCATGCAAGAACAAAAAGATAAGTGTCGCAAACCCTTCATAATGTTATCAATGGATGTTTAGGATCATTGGATTTTAAACCTACATTCATGGGTAAATACAAGATCACAACAAAAGAGTCTGAAAATGGAAAAGAAAAAGTGGTAATGTCAACACAAAATTCAAAAGCATCCACGTCAACCACTCTAGAAGAAAAGATAAAATACACAACACACTTTGATGAAGTTGATTATGAACAACCACTAAATCCAAAAGAACTACAAAAGCTTTATGGAAGAGGTTATGAACTTATGAGACAACTTGGTTATAGTGGAAAAGGATTTGGTGCTAGAGAACAAGGTATTTGTGTCCCTATAGAACCTAACACACAAGAAACAACTAATGTTCTTGGTTATTGTCCCACGAAGGAAACAAGCAAGCCTTCACTTAATGTCAAAACTCTTACAAAAGATTCTCCTAAACTAATTTTAAGATTTGTGCACCCTGAATTGATAGACACTAGCGATCTTGGTTATTTTCCTTCGAAAGAAATGAAAGAAACAAATAAGTCCTCACTTAACATTAATTTCATCACACAAAACACTAATGATTTGAATTTGATATATTTTACACCCTCCTATAAAGGAGAGTAAAAAATATCACAATCTAAAGAGCCTTGTGTAAGTACGACATCTTGTACTAAGAAAGAGATATCTTTGTCACAAAATAAAGGAACATCTTCTACTATTGATCAATGGAGTATCTTGTTGAGACTCCTCCAAGATTGTTTGATATCTTTCCCTCTGAAAAGATGAAAGAAATTCTACTACAATAGTTCATTTTATACATATCATAGAGTTCATGGTCATTCTACTAATGACTGTAAGGCTTTGGGCAATAAAATTCAACATCTTAAGGAGTGTGGCACTCTTCCTTGTGTTGAAGCACGTTGTTCCTCTAATTGATACTGATTTTCATGTTTTTCATCCTTGTCCTCCACTAAGTGAGGGAAAGGGGTTAGGTAGCCTTGTCTTAGTATGTCACTTGTCACTTGTCTCTTTAGGCTAGTTAACCACCTTCCATGTATATTTAAGAGAAAGCTTGGGATGTGGATGACATGCCTTAAGTTAGCTCACAAGTGATGTACCGAGTTATCTTTAGTTATTGCATTTTGGGTGCAACCCCCTCCCTCCTTGTTTATGACGTAGCTTTATTTCAAAAACATGTGACTTTGCATAGGGTAGTATGAGGAAAGCTCTCATGTTTTAGGAGTAAACATTGGCTACTTTAAAGCAGTTGCTCACAGTAATGGTGTTAGCAACTGCTTTAAAGTGGGGGCATACATTGATGACATCTTTTGACATTTTGTATATTTTCATGGCATGATTTTATTTTTTCTTGTGACATGTCCTTTTCTTGGTGGTGGCACTGGGTTTGATGTCCTCCAAGAGTGCAATATTTTGAAGCATACAATTCCCCTTAGTGGGATGATGTGAAACGAGAGGCATCTCATACGTGGTGATCTAATACTCTTTGATTTGTCCTCTCTTGGAGACATTAGGCACAATGTTCCCTAAAAATAAGACCGTACATGAACAAAGAAAAATCCCCTCTAACAAAAACTTATAGAAATAACATTAAAAAATTGACAAAATAATTTCATTGTGGTGCCTTATCGAAGTTGTCGGGAGGATAACTTCGATATGGTATGAGAGGCTAATATGATTCTCTCATTTTCCCTCATTGGGATAACTCACCTAGTGGACAGATTGAGGTTCCACTACTCCATAATGAGCACACATGATTGGGATAACTCACCTAGTGGATAGAGTGAGGTTCCACTACCCCAGAGTAAGCAACATACATTACGGACAAACAACCCCATTCCACATCGCATTGGAACAGATGTGCTTGATCCTTTGTTTTTCCATTATTTTGTTGGCCTTTAATAGGGTATGATTATGTATCTTTGTTATTTTTGCATGCTTAAGTGTCTTGAATGTCTGATTTAGTGTGAGTTTTACATGGGGTCATCCTCTCACTAAAGTGGGGGAAAAATTTAGTAATGAAAAAAGTATCATTTTTCCTTACTTGGTTTGGAAATAATAAAAATTGAATTAACCTAATTGTGCCTTGGTGTAATGTTGTAATGTGTTGTACACATTCACATTATTTTGTGGCCCCTTTTTAATTAAAAAAATACTTAAATTATACCTTGCTAAGGTGTTGTAAAGTGTTGTAACACACTTTCACACTTTTCTAGGGTTTATTTAATTAATTGAGCCTAGTAGGCCCCTTTTCAATAAATGTACCTATATTGTACCATATTTATGGTGCTGTAAAGTGTCATAACACACTTTCACATTTATCTAGGGTCATCTTAATTAATTGTGGTTAATTAGAGTTAATTAGCCCCTTTAATTCAAATTTAAGCTTTATTTACTACACCTCACGAGGATCCATCCTGAAACCCATAATTCAAATTGTAAAACATTTAATTGGGAAAATTCAAGGTCCTAGAAATTGGTGCTAGGATCCATTCACCCTAGGTGGTGAATGGGCCCTTCCTCTATAGGACCCCCCTTTCTTTGCAAATTCTACATGGGTTTTTATCTTATTTCATCCCCTAAAGGCTTGGTCCTTGAAACTTGTGCCAGGACCCATTCGCCCTAGGTGGCGAATGGGTCCTCCCTCAGTAAGGACCCCATTTTTTAATGTCATTTTTGGCAGGATTTTAATTACATTCATTTCTAGATCTGGTGTCGGCCTTAATTGTTTGAATTTTGGGGTTAATCTCTAGATTTAGTATAAATAAGGGGTTTATTCACTTAGTTTCTCCTAGCAAGTTTACAAGAAATCCTAGAAAATTTGAGAGAGAATCCTTATAGAAAATTTGAGTTTACAAGAGCATTCCAAGAGCAATCCAAAGGAATTTCAAGGTAGATTATCAAGGTTTTATTGTGGAAATTCAAGATCATTTCATCATGTCAAGGGTTTAATGTATTTATGCATGTTGTTGAGCTAAGAAAGTTGATGTAGCATTGAAGATCTACTTGCAAGCATTGTTTCACATCATATTCAAGGATCAAGATCTACATTCTTCATGGCCACTTCATGCTAGTTTGCATATTTGTACTCCAAGACAACTTCCAAGGTATCATCAATTGCATCATCTCATGTTTCATACTTCAATTACATTATTTCATCATTTGGTTTAATTACCTACAAGGGGTTTGATCGAGGAAAACCCCTATTCACTAACAATCAACAAGTTTTTCTCCCCTTGAATGTGTTTTTTTAGATTTATAGGTTGAAGATCAAGTAGAGAAGAGATTTGAAGCAAAAATGTCAAAGTTGTCAAATTGCAAGATTGACCTTCATAGTGAAAGAATAAAGAATTGAAGCTACATAATTTGTTACAGGTTTTTGGGAGGTGACAACCGGGGATATGAGAGTGCAGACATCAAAGAAAATAACCCAGATCTCAGTTTTTGAAACTCTAATAGGGACCCATTTTCCACTAAAGGCGAATGAGTCCTTGGTGCCCTAAAAATAAGCTTCTTGCAGTAAGGTATACAACATTTTAAGCTCTAAATACTCCCCTCATAGTTGCTATAACAATTAGGGTCTATTTCTGATTGTTATTTCCATCTTGTGGCTCTCATAATTGTAGTGATTTGGTAGAATATTACTGGTTCATCATTTTGATGCAAACCCTATTTTCCACCATATTAGTTATTTATCTTAATTTTAGAGAAAAATAACTTAAAGGGGATCATACCAAATATATGTAAGAGAATGAATTCTCTTGAGACATTGAAATTAGGAGACACCACACTTGAAAGGAATATTCCATCATCACTTGGGAAATGTAGGGATAGATAAAATCCTTGATTTCAAAAATACTAATGTATAAGGAAGTATTGCAAATTTCATTAAAAGCTTGCATATTTTATGAAATGAAAAATAAATTGAGGAAAGGAAAGTAATAATCAATTAGCATTGTTTAAACGAAAAATATTACCAAAGAGAGAATAGTTGAACCAAGCACCACCACCACCATCAAGAGGAGGCACAAGAATTTGATAAGGGGAAAAATAAGACAAAACCGTTGTAGTTAGGGAAAATAATCTTAAGGAAAATGCATAAAAAAATTATAATGAAACCCTAACAAGCACAAGCTAGCATGAAAATCAAAATAAGAAAGCAACTCAAACCGATCTTCAAGCCAGATTTGATTTATCTCCATTGCTCTTCTCCACCTGCATGAAAATGCAATATTTTGAAGGTTTGATTGTTGATTGCTCAATTTTGTAGCATAAAATTGAGATGAAAGATGATAGAAGAAGATAAATAGATAAATGAGAAGATTGGAAGAATTTTGGCAGAGTAAGGATACTAGAAGAAGATTGATCTCAAATGGCTTGTCAAAGGCTTGATTTATAGGAGAAGGTTGATTTGATTTGATGACCAAGATTAAAATTCAAATGGGTGATGTGTAAAAAATAGGATTAAAAGTTGATTTTAGTGCTTATGATGCACATTAAGTAGGTTATGACATGAGGCTAAAATTAGAATGTGAGGGAATAAGTGGGATTCTTTTATTTATTGTGAAGGAAAATATGCCTATGAAACACAATGAATGGGGCTAAAAATAGGATGTGAGTGGGAATCTCATAATTTAAACAATAAAATTATTTAAATTGTGTGTATGTGAAGAGTTGTAGTCATGTGACACATGTTGCAATGTGGTAATAATTTTGAGACATGTGAAGGGGAATTAATTAAATAAATGAGATTTATTTAATTAATTGGGAAGGTGATTAAGTGGAATAAATGGGATAAGTGGGATAATGTAATGACCTAGGGTAAAATATTACAAGATGTCTTACAAGGTCATGTATCGACTAGGTAATGTTATGACATGGACAATTTTGGGTGTCTACATTTTTACTCTCTTTAAGATGATGAGATTTATGTCGAGTAACATAATTTCAAAGAAGCCAAGGGATGATGATGGAAAAAAAGATGATGCCCCAACCAATTTAAAAAAAAAGTGACAAGGGAGATGTATGAAGGAATGGGATGATAGAATAATATGATGATGTAAAAGATATGAAGAAATGGGATGATGATGTAGGATATGATAATGATAATGATGCCCTCTCGAGAGGATAGGCGGGTTGGAAAAACATGGGTATGCTCTCAAAATGAATGAAATGAAACAATAAAGGAGGAATAAGATGAATGATACAAGATAAGAAGTAGATGAAAAAGAATAATGACAGGCTATGTTGCAATAAAGTGAGCAATCATATGTTTGATATAGCACTAGATGTCATGCACCAAGGTATAAGGACCAAGGTGACAATGTGTCTCGTGTCCTAGCGTAATACAACCTTGTATAGATACAAGATATGAATATTATCTAGGAGTGATTCGGATTTGATGTAAATGCAAGATAAAAATTATAACGCACACCAACAAGCAAGCAAGCAAGCATGCACAAATGATACAAAAACAAATAAGGTATTGCCCCTTTCAAGTTATAAACCAATGATTAATTGATTGATTGATTGATTGATGATGACAGTGTTGTCATTACAGAGAATGATATATCCCTAGATCAACACAAGGATGATTGATTGATTGATTGATGATGATTAGGTTTACAACAAGATTAGGATCAAGACCATTGATGTGATTAGATAATTTGACTTGATTGATTAGCTCGGTTGGTATGGATTAAGTATTGAATTGCATTTGGATTATTTTTTGGAATGATTGAAGATGATTGATTTGAAGATATGGATGATGATTGATGAATTGAATTGAGGAATTAATTTTCTTGGAATGATTTAAGTTGGAGTACTTTGATTAGAAGATTGATTGATTGATAACTTGAAGATTGATTTTAAGGAGTTAAATTGATGTGTTGAATTGATTGGAAGAAGTGATTTGGTTTGATTTTATTGCTTGGATTTTTGTTGGTTATTTGATTTTTTTGTCTTTTTTAAGACCTTTTTCCATTTTTTTTGTATTTTTGGGGATATTTTGATTTTTTTGTACTTTTGAAATGTTTTTTTTTTTATATATATTTGAAATGTTTTTATTTTTTTTTATTTTTTTCAAGACCTTTCTCAAACTTTTTGTATTTTTTGCAGGACTTTTTTGAAATGTTTTGAGATTTCAATGGATGACAATTTGGGTAGCCTTTGTGCTAGATACTAATGACAAGGGAAAACCAAGTCTAGGTGCAAGGAGATAGCTAGGATTGATGGTTGAAAGGGTGGGTGATAGGATAAGGGATAAAAGGTTCAAGATAGATGGATGGATGGAATGGATGTATGCATCATAAGAGAGCAAGGATGTGATCTCCAAGGACTATGTCACATAGGAATAACATGACCCATTCTAGGTAAAATACTTAGGATTTTCATGACAAAGCTTATGACAATAGGATAATGATAGGCTTGTTTGGAAGGATGAGGTATGTCAAGAGATACCAAAAACATGTTTCAACATTTTTCCGCTATTTTTATCAAGATCAAGAGGAAGAGAGGATGAATGAACTCAAATATGATAGGTACATATGATGGTAAGGTAGAATGATATGACATGAAAATGATAGGTTGGATAGATGAGACATTATGCCCCCAAGTGTAAGTGACATAGAAGATCAACCTACACATGATACCTATTTTCCAGGTTTTCATCATGGTACTTATCCAGGGTGCCTGATTATCAAGTTTTCACTGTTGGATGAAGGGATTTCTCTTTACTTTTTTTTTTTACTTTTAGGATTTATTTTTATTTTTTGAATTTTTTTGACTTTTTGAATAGGAAAAGGATAGGAGGGACTCAGGTGTCTAGTTCCATGAAAGGTGATAGTCTTGCTAGATGGATGTCATCACATGGACCATGTCAAATGTCATTATGCTCATAGATGTTGGTAAGGGATGACATGAAAGGGAGATGGAGTAGGTAGATAATGGATTATGATGTGGATTATGGAGGGGAAATAGTGGATTATGATGTGGATTATGTAGGGAAGATGGTGGATTATGATGGGGATTATATAGGACTTATGAAAAAGATAAATGGGGAGGCTTAGCCAAAAGAATGGACCATAGGAAGGTGATGGGGGAGATATGTAGGATAATGGGTGAAGGATGAGGAGATGGAGGTATGTGGAATTATTGTGAAATGGAAGGAAACCATGACCAATGGTTGCACACATTGTGATAAACGTTGAAGCTTTTGATGTGGAGGAGGTATAGGAAGCAATGGAGATGTTTTCTTAAGAGATGGGTGATGAAGTGATTTAGGTACCCACATAGAATTAGTATTTTTATGACTTTTATTTTGCTTGTGGGATGGAATATGAAATTATTGCATAGAGTGGGAATATGAGGTGGAAGTGGATGGTTGGGATTTTTGTGATGTGGATGCCTTGTTTGACTTGCTTTCCTTTTTCTTAGGTATCCAAACCATTTTGTTTTTATATTTTTCCTTTGAAGGTATGGGTTTATATTGCTTTTTATATTGGGTTTATATTGATTTTTCTTTGATTCTTTGCTTTTGTGCCCTAAGGTATGAGGACTCTTCAGATTTTTTTCTTTATAGGTAGAGGCATAAAAAAGTTTTTGTTTGAATCTCATGGGTATGGTGGAACGAGTGGAAGCTTCATGTTTAGACAATGTGTGCATTGATTGGTCATGATTAGGATTTTTAGAAGATTTATGGATGGATGGATAAGGGGATTATATAATGGAAATATTAGGTGTTGGAAGTAATAGAGGTAGATTAGATGGAGGGATATTAGGAGTTGGAAGCAATGGTGGAAAAGTTGATGGACATAGAAGGTGTATGGTCACATGCTTTTGACATTTATAAGATGATGGAGGTGGAATGGCAAGATATTTCTTAGGCGTATGATAGGATTTATGGTGGAAAGAGGACTTAGGATGGATGGAGGAAGTACCAACATATTGTAATAGAGAGGAACTGCCCTATATTACCTCAATGGGATAGTAGTGGAAGTTTTAGAATCTAAAAGAGTAGGTCACAAAGATTTTCTAGATAGACTATCAAGCTCTTGGCCAAAGGATGATAGCATAGAATACGAATGACAACGCATCGCACTAGTGTCCCAAAGGTGCGCTGGTGTTTCATAGGGACCAAAAAGAAATTTTATCTCAGAAAATGGCTAAAGTGACTACTTCTACTCGAATTGCTAAGAAATCTTAAAATGCAGGAAAATGACAATATTGAAAAATAATGAAGTAAAACTAATAAAGATAAGGAGAAAGGAAAGAAATACTTAAAACCATGCAAATGATGATGTTTCCAGCTCGTGGGTATCTTCAATACCTACACACAAGAGGCAAAGAGAAATTGTTGGATGGCTATATGGGGGCCTACCTCGGTCAAACCTCGTTTTAGTGTTCCCACCTCCATAGACAACCAAATAGATAAAGAGAAGTAAAAATGTAGTAAAGATCACTTAAAGCACTACAAAAAAGTGTTATGCTACTCAACCAAGTAATAGAGGAGACGAGTGAAAGCCTACCATCTCCACTAAAAGCGCTCAAGGATAATGGGGGAGAAAATGAGAGGAACTCAAGCCTCTATTGCAATGGTGTTTTGTTACACACTTTCTCTACTGAAGTGGTGGAGTGTTGATGTTGCTATTGTGAAGTGTAAAGTGTTTTTTGAGATTGAAGAGATAGTGAAGAATCTCTTAGAAGATGTCCAAGGATGTGTAGAAGTTGAGATTCATATGGAAGGAGTGAATTTTATGGGGAGATGAAGAAAATGACCATATTTGGGTCAGTTAGTTGAAAAGGGCGTTACAAATCGACCCCTAATGGGAAGTGTAACGCCTCTACAGGCTCCAAACGTGGTAATCTATTAGGGACATAAGCATGTCATGTGCACATTTGCGCGTCGCGCAAGCATCCTCGATAGAAAATCCTTCACTAACGCTCAAAACATGCACCAAGTGTGATGCAAGCAACGGGCTTAGGTGGAATTAAGCCTTCGAACTTGGTTTTCTAAGGTGGGTAAAGGTAAAAAAGGGAATTTCACATGGGGTGAAAATTCACTCTTATACATTTTTCCCCCACTTTAGCTAGCACTAACACTGATGAGTGCTTGATAAAGTAGATCAAGAAATAGTGGGGTTAGAAATGTATACCTAATTCATCGAGGAAGCAGATTGCTATCTAGCGAACTTGAGAGTGCAAGGTCAAAAGAGGACTTCGCAGTTTCACAGAACTATGGAGCTAAAGAAAGAGCATATACTCAAGATGAAGAAGATGTTGATCTTCGATCTGGTACATACAATATAGAAGAGAAGGATAGAAATGAACAAAGTGAATGGTGAAAGCAAAACCCGCTAAAGAGTAGAACCCACACTACCAAGTAGGAGTGATAAAAGAAAACCCCGCTCAACAAGGAGAACCTGTATCACAAAAGAGTTGATAAAAGAAAACCCCACTCGAGGAGAACGCATATCACTAAAAAGAATGTGGTGAAAGCAAAACCCGATTAGGAGTAGAACCCACACTACAAAGTAAGCATGTGATAAAAGCAAATCTCGCTCAAGGAGGAGAACCCGTATCACCAAAAAGCACTTGGTGAAAGAAAAACTTGCTCAAGAGTAGAACCTGCACCATAAAAGAGGTGATAAAAGCAAACCCTGCTCGAGGAGGAAACTAGTATCACCAAGTAAGTATGTAAAGGAGCTCTACCGGTTCTCAGTCCTGCAAAGTGAGTAAGCAGACAGCCACACAGACCATCGTCAAGTTGAAATGATTTCAAAGGGGTCCCTCGGGAACCCTTCAAAAGAAGAGGGGTCCACTCAAGGGACGCGTTGTTTGAGAAGTGAGGTCTAGTAAGACTACCCCCAAGCTAGACGAAAAAACATGAAATAGGTCTAGTTAGGCTTCCCCCAAGCTAGATGCGAAAGGATTTGTTTGAGTTAAAGACTTTCAAAGGGGGTCCTTCGGGAACCCTTAAAAAGGATGAGGGGTCCACTCAAGGGACGCTTCATTTGAAAGACATAGCGAAGAGAGGAGTCCTCAAGGAGGACACACATCTTTGAAATAAGCTATCACTGCCCCCGACATATAGGGGAGGAGAGCCATGCAGGGTACTTAGAACATGCATGATAGAGGTAAACCTTGATATCACTTGTCATGCAAAGTAAAGGTAGGTGCATCAATCAAACGGGATTTTGATGGCACATGAATCACAAAGTTATATTTTATCCTTCAAGGCCTTACATTTGCTAGTGGAATGACCAAGCACTCAATGGTATGCATAGAAAGGATGTTCTCCTTCATCATGTTTATGGTTTTTATTACATGTAGGAGAAGGAAGAGTGATTAAGTAGGCTTTTAAAAGCCGCAAAAAAATATTCTCTTGCTCAGATAAGGGATGAGGAGTGGGAAGCAACCCTTTCTCTTGTGGAGAAAGGTTTGACTTCTCACAACAACAACAAGAAGGCACGAAGATAGAAGACAAAGGAGGAAGAGTCTTTTCAACAAAACGAGGTTGAGAAGAATTCTTTTTACTCACACATGACTTCCATTTAGATTGTTCTTTTGAGCAAACAAGTCCCAAATTATTCTTATGGGTTTTAAATTCTATAGGGACTTGAATGCCTTGTTCGTTATGCCCACAACCTTTACGCTCATAGCCATATTTAGAGATACGCTTAAAGTTAGGGCCATAACGTGTTTACAAGTCTTGGGAAGGAGGAGGATCCTCATAAAGAGCATTTTCCCAACAACAGGGATCTCACTTCTCTATGGGATTGCCATCATCCTTTTCAATAGGACTTCCAACACTATCCTCTTTAGCATAATCGTAATCCTCTTCCTCAGAAGGAGGATCAACACTAAGAATATTTCAATTTGTACTCACACCATCCCATGATACAAAAGAACAATCATCTCTGATAGTGGGTATGGATGATGTTATCAAAAGGTCTAAGTGGATCAGGTTGACTTTATATTCTCTAGTGAAGGATTCTATAAAATATAAATAACCTAAATCATCACCAAGACATGCATTCTTTTGAGAAGAGGTAGGAGCAAACTTAAGATTCCTTGCTTCAAAAGGATCTTCCTTAGGTAAATTTATCTCGAGAGCATCCTTTATAGTAGGTACTACTAGAGTAAACATCGACACACTGGAAGACATTGAAGGAATAAGAGTAGGCACAACTGAAGCTCGACTGATAGTTGCCATCTCACATAAGTGCATAGCATCAAGGCCAACCTTAACTATGACTACTTTATTGTTAACAATGAACTTAATATATTTATGCAAGGTAAATGGGACTGCACCCATAGCATGAATCCACGATCTACCAAGAAGAAGGTTATACAGTAAATTTTCTACCATAACATATACAAGGGTAGGTACAATAATGAGTCCCAACCTCAAAGGAAAGACTATCATGCCTAGAGATTGTCGACCGAAATTATTGAACCCATGAAGGACAAAAGAAGAAGCATTAAGAGAAGATGGATCAATATTAATCTTAGGAAATATATCAACACTACACACATTGAGCGTCGAACCGGCATCAATAAGAGTAATTTTGATGCCAATATTATTAATGTTGAATATAATCATTAAGGGATCTACTTGCTCCTGTACTTCTAGAGGTGGGAGCTCTTGCGGATAAAACATAATATTTGGAAAATCCACATGAATATATGGCATCAATGCATTAGCATCTATCAGCCTAGTAGAATAAGGCAAGAGGATCTTTTGCAAAGCTTCTTGAAGCATACCTTAATATACCAGAGTAGACTAAAGCAAGTCCCACAATGATATCTTATCCGGAGGAACCCAAGTTTGCTCGACAAGATCATAATCACTAGGTGCTTTAGTCATAGGTTTAGGAGCTAAAGGAAGACTTGGTTGTTTATTCATTATATTCTCATAAGTATGGGCTACCGCTCTATAAGAGGGAGTCATAGAGAGATTGAGAGAGTCACTATCAAATGGAACACCATTAATAGAACAAACCTTTTTAGAAGGACTAGTTGGAGTCACGTAAAAAATCAGTCTCTTCAGCCTTTGAGAGGTAGTAGAGAGACAAACTACATTTACAAAATAATCACAACTAGTAGAACAATTACTTGAATACATATTCTCAACATCAATCCAAACAAGATCAAATGTGGAATAGTTATTTGAAGGAACTTTCTCGACATTGATCCATGGAGAATCAGATGTGGAAGGAGGTTCATCATTCACTAATGCATAATCTCTAGAAGAGAATACATTGGAATGGAAGAGAGATTCATCATTCACACATGCAACGTCCCTATAAGAGAGTGCATTGGAATGAGGGTTAGATTCCTCATTCATGAATGCATCATCTCTAAAAGAGAGTGCATTGGAACAAAGATGAGATTCATCATTCACAAATGCATCATCTCCAAAAGAAAGTGCATTGGAATGAATGCAAGGTTCATCATTCACAAATGCATCATCTCTAGAAGAGAGTGCATCAAAATGGAGATAAGGTAAAGTAATATTAAGAAAGGTATCAATGATTTCATCTTCTTGTGACAATATCCTCTAAAGTAAGAGGACTTTCATGAGAAGGATCAAAGATACCAAGTGACATGGGTAAAGCCAAGTCACTATCACATGCATGAAATGAAATATCATTAATATTTTTAACAAAACTAGATACTGAACTAATAAAAGAAGATATTAAATCCATCAAGATTTTTTTTGGTATTTCTATGTTCTAGTAATTCGCATTTTCAGAGGTCTCTGGAGTGGAATTTGAGGTCAAAACTTGCGTCGGTCCTTAAAATTCAATTGTTGAAGGCACTAGTATTTTAGGGATTGAACTATTTCTCTAGGAGACCTTTCTAATGGTGCAAATGGTTTTGAATTCCGAGCACATAGTCAAAAGTTATGACCCCAACAAGTAGGGGTAAATAAATTCCTAGTTTTTCAAAGAACAATGTTCTTCATGTCAAGTTCACCAAAATGTAATATAGAGGGATTCACTACTCACAAGTTCTCTTCACTCAAAGAGTCTCACGGGGTGAATTTCCCTATATTACCTCAATGGAATAGTAGTGAAAGTTTCAGAATCCGAAAGAGCACATCACAAAGATTTTCTGGATAGACTATCAAGCTCTCGGCCAAAGGACGACGGTGCGATGTGTTGGTGTCTCGTAGGGACCAAAAAGAAAATTTATTTTAGAAAGTGGCTAAAGTGACTACTTCTACTCGAATTTCTATGAAATCTTAAAATGCAAGAAAGTGATAGTATTGAAATAGAGTGAAGTAAAACTAATAAAGATAAGAAGGAGAAAGGAAAGATATACTTACAACTGTGAGAATGACGAAGTTTCCAGCTCGTGAGTATCTTCAATACCTACACATAAGAGGGAGAGAGAAATTTTTGGGTGGCTGTATAGGGGCTTTCCTTATTCAAACCCTATTTTGGTGTTCCCACCTCCACATACAACCAGATAGATAGAGAGAAGTAGAAATGAAGTAAAGAGCACTTAAAGCACTATAAAACAGTGTTATGCTACTCAACCAAGCAATAGAGGAGAGGAGTGAAAGCTTACCACCTCCACCAAAAGCGCTCAAGGCTAATGGGGGAGAAAATGAGAGGAACTCAAGCCTCTACTGCAATGGTGTTTTGTTCTACACTTGCTCTACTAAAGTGGTGGAGTGTTGATGTTGCTATTGTGAAGTGTAAAGTGTTTTTTGAGATTGAAGAGATAGTGAAGAAGCTCTTAGAAGATGTCCATGGATGTGTAGAAGTTGAAATGCATATGGAAGGAGTGAATTTTATGGGGAGATGAAGAAAATGACCATATTTGGGTCGGTCAGCTGAAGAGAGCATTACAAATCAACCCCTAATGGGAAGTGTAACACCTCTACAGGCTCCAAACACAGTAATCTATCAAGGACGTAAGCGCGTCATGCGAACATCTACATGCCGCACAAGCATCCCCAATAGAAACTACTGATGCTCAAAATAGGTACCAAGTGTGATGCAAGCAACGGGCTTAGGTGGAATTAAGCCTCCGAACTTGGTTTTCTAAGGCGGGTAAAGGTAAAAAGGGGAATTGCACATGGGGTGAAAATTACCTCTTATACACATCTTTAGCTTGTTTTCCTTGGGGTGAGTATCCAAGGACAAATGAACATAGATGGACTTTGACATGGATGGGCTCCAAAATACCTTGTTCATAAAGGCCTAAACCTTTACCTTGGTAGCTCATGTTTTGGAGTATGTGGTGTACAATGGGACTAGGTGTGTTTTAGACACTAGACTTGATTTCATTATTAGTTGAAGTGGAGGATAATGTTGTTGCTATCCTAAGGAGGAACATTCATGGATGAAGGTGGTAAGACCAATAAGATATGATGGTGGACTTGAGGTGGGATTGATAGTGGGTGATGGAAGATCATTTGGTTCTTGATTAGCATTGTGTTCACTTAGATCCAAGGTATTTATTTGATCTTCTATGTGTGCTTTAGAGGTGTTGGAGCTTTCAAATTTTTCTCCTTGTTAGTCACTCATGACCTCCCTTATGTCGTTGGTCTTTTGTGGTGTAGAAAATTTTGAAGGGCTAGGGTGTTAGCTTTGTCTTCATCTTAAATCCTAGTGTTTGTTTTTTTCCCTGGTTGAGGTTCTATTTGGACGTTACCTTTTTGAAGGGTCTTAAAATAACTTGTGCCCCATTGTTTCGTCTATGACTTTGGTCCCTTCAGCTTTAATTTTTGCAGCCTTTGCAAATTTTGTTTTTTCTAAGTCTAGGTTGACCCTATGCTTCATCGTTTAAAAACAACCTATGCCATTGTTGTCCCGTCAGCCTAGTAATGCCCCCTTGTCCTATTAATAAAGGTTATATTTTGCAGGAGTATGGTGTTCACACTACCGTCGATCATTTTCCTTTGAGTATCAACAGCGCCCGCTATCCAGCGATCAGGAATTATGGGATTGCAATATCATGGGTGGGCGCCACGTGTCCTCTCTAGGGGATGATGTTCGCTTGACTTTTAATCAACTGTCGTTTGATCTTGGCCCTTTCTCACTATCTTGCAATCAGAAGGTGCTCACTTTTTATCTATCGCGTAGCAGCGAGATTTTTCCATGTGTACAAGGTGAGGCCCAAGGAAATTATGTGCAATCTTTTTTAAATGTTTCATTGCTTCCAAGAAAAACATTTAAAAAATTGAAATATTTGACAAGGCTGGGGAAATTCATTAAAAAATGAACAAAAGCGGAAGAATTAGGGCATCTAGTCAAGTCAAAGAAGATCTACGGTGGAGATTAGAAGTTGAGTTCGGCCGCATCCTAGTCGTTCCCCACTATCCCGCAGTGGCCTCACCAATGATCGTGATATTGCGGGTGACTATCATGTGTCCCACCTAATGAAGCCAAAGGAGTAAAAGGACGGGTTACTAAAGCGCTTGTAGGATGCACATGCTGAAAATCGATGGAGATGTTTTAATCTTGGCAAAGGAACTACTTGATACTTAATGGCAGGGCTAGTGATTGCATCAAACGAATGAGATCATTTATGCTCAAGATCGATGGTCGCTTGCCATCCCACGATGGTGAATTGAAGGATTGTGATATCGTGGGCAATCGCCACGTGGATTTCCTTTGAAGTGTATGGTGTGATGGGCCCTTTATTTGTCATGTTGGCAATTGTGTCAGCTTGTTTGAACGTGGCCATTCGATGATTTGATTCAATAGAAGGATCGACGGTTGGAATTTAAAGTCTGGGTCAAGGTATGGTTGGTGTCGTTCTTGTATTGTGTGGGTTAGTTTTAATGGTGGAAGAGATGCTTACTAGTGCGATTCAATAAATAAGTCAGATATTGTGGTTGTGGCGGTCTCCAGCTCTGCTTTAATGGTAGTTTTAGCATAGATGTCTGGTGGTCTTTATTGCTACATCAAATTTTCTAGGTGTGCCAATTGGCTGGTGACATCTGTACTCTCTGGCCCGATGCTTGTCTGCTCCTTCATTCTCTATAAGAAGGATTTCAAGGCCAGAAGTAAAAAAAAGAGGAGGAAAGTTAGACAAATTTTGTTGAGTCTAGGTTAGGTTGCAAAGCAACCTGTAAAGTCTAGTGGTTTCAAGGAAAGATGCAATTTAGGTTTTGAGTCATTATGTTGCAGATATTGAGTTCATAAGGATTTAATGTTGTATAACAGTACTAGCATTTTGAGTTAACAAGATAAATTCAAGTTCAAGTCTCTCCATTGTACTTGCATATCTGAACCTTGAATAAAATAGCCAAGGGTTGTTTTGTCCATCTCACTGTTGTGGTGTGTGTGATCCTTATTTTGGCTTTAGTTCAAAGAATTAATTAAAATGCTTGAATGGGATTACAGGTGGATATGTACTGTATAAGGATTTGGTAAGTAGTATTGAGCTAGAATACACATTGATGAGATTGTAATGCAATGCCATCAAGGATTTCAATGTGTTATGTGTTAAAACTGTTATATACCCTTAGATGCTTATAAATTTGACTCCTGCCCAATGGATATATGACACTGGTCTAAGTTGTAGTTACCCATATGATCCAGTGGTTGTTTGTCTTTGCCTAGAGCTTGCTCCAAACTGCAAATGAATGACTATTTTATATTAGCTTATGTTGTAGTTATCTCATGCTCCAAGTAGTTGATATTACTAATAAACAACCAATTTATTTTAGTATCATCCTACCATGTTGAGCTATTAAGTGAGGTTATCTATTATTGTTAATGTTGTTTATGATAGCAGTGCAGAGGTTGTAAACACATTAAGGGATTCCCCTCCCGGGTCTTGCAGAGCTTGAAGTGTAGGAGGAATTTTAAGGTCCTCTTCAATTGGTCTAGGTCCTTCGAGCTGCCCTTGATTGGAATTGGCAATTCCATAGGTAGATTAGAAGACCAACCTGGTTACAACATAAAAAGGAACCAACAAGAGGCATATGTCTCATCAAGGGAAGTGGATGTTGATGGATCATGGATAGGACTAGGTGAAGGTGCATTCGGGATATCTTACTCATCGATAGGTATAGGATCAAGTTTCCCATAGATAGCTTCTTCATAGGTAATATCTTGATAATAGAAAATATATAGGTTATGGATAGGTTGGATGAAAGTGATTTGATCTTGATTAGGACTAGGGCTCGATGCCTCCACATGCTTGGGAGTATACTCTTGATATAACTCTTGGGTTGCTTGAATGGAAGTGGAAGGGGATGACTCTTGCATAGGCTCGACATGTTCTAGATGTTCAACAACATGGAGACATGATGAAGGTTGAATTGGGCTCAATGGGGGAGACTCTTCAATAGGCTCAAGGGGGAGACTACATGATGGGGCTATAAGAATGGGTATGATGTTTGAAGACTCTTTGGTAGGTTTAAACATATGATTTGGATGACATGGCAATGTTTGATTCCTTTCTAGTAGCCCTTGGGTCACATCCTTTGTAGGTGGATGGGTGGATTTGGGTAATGCCATAGGTTTACTTTTAAAATGTTTGAATTTAGGGCATAGATTTGATGGAGGATTAGATGATGGTGGGGGTAATGAAGAGTTTGATGGGTTAGATGGTGGAGAGGCCAATGGATTGGGACTAGGACATGGTGGCTTAGGGATGGGTATTTGATTAGATGGTGGTATGATAAATTTATAGGGTGCATGAACTAGATTGGTGTTCCCCTTGTCAAATGGAGCATGAGAATTGAAAGGCTCTTGATTTTGTTGCCAAGGTGTACTTGGAATCCTATGTTATTTTTGTGATATAGGTGCATATGTTGATGTGGCATTGATATGATAGGTAGATGGGTTAGGTTGGCATGATGGTGAAGGTGAAACATAGGATTGTGGTTGAATGTGTTGCAATTGGAATGGTTTTTGGACTTGTTGTGGTATGATTTGTTGTGATAATGATGGAGGAGTTTCATAGGATAATGGTTGTTGAGAGGTGAATTGATATGGATGAGGGTTGACATTGGAAGAGGTGGGATAAGGTGATGTGGAATTGTTATGGAAGGATGTAGGATAAGGTGATATGGAATTATTTTGATAGGTGGATGGATTAGATTGATATAGAATAGAGGGAGAGGTCACATAGGAATGAGGTGTAATTGATTGGTATTGAATGAATAGAGGATGATGTGCTTGTTGGGTTTGAAAAGTGGCTATGAGATATTGAGCTTGTTCTATGATTTGTTTCATTTTAGGTGATTGGTTTTTTTGAAGTTGAAATTATTGGATGATGCCTTGAAGCCCATGTATAATTTTTTGGTATAGGAGTTGTGGTGCCTAATAAATTGATTGGAGGAGGTCTTGGAATTGGGGTACTAGGTCTTCTAATGTTGGCATGGTGTAAAATGATGTTGATTGGATTAAAGAGATGATGATGGTTAGGATATGATGTGGAATGAAAATATTGAATGATTTGGATGATGTGGAAAGTGTTTATTCGAAGTTTTGACTTGGGAAATATCAAACAAAAGATCTCACATGTAAGTGCATGAACACACACACCAAACATAATGATAAATTTATCTTTCAAGACTAAATGTTATGATTAAGCAAACACTTGAATACAAAACAAGCCTAATGTTATTCAAATGGGTATGGCCAATTAGGTCTTAAGCTAGGATGCACAAGGTTGATTAGGGATGATTTGAAAGAAAAAATTTACCACACATCCAGGAGAAAGGGGTAACCCACCCTTCACCTTCACTTCCCAAAGGTATAAAGTTCTTTGGGGCTTAGCCAAGAGTAACAAGATTTTAACTCCCAAAGAAATGTGTCTTTTGATTCACACCTTGATTAAGGTCATCCCTTGGAGTGGTGTGTGCTCCAAGTAGGCCTCTTAAGAAGGGTATGACAAAATTGAACTAAAAGTGAGGTGTTTTTTATCACACACACACTTGATTCACACTCACAGTTGTTAATTTCCCTTTAGAAAATTGAAATGTGTGTAAAACAATTCAATCACTTGTTCTTTTTAGATCCCAAAGCCAAATGTGTAGGAAGACAGTTGTTCATTTTAAGCCAATTTCAATGATGTGATAAAACAAGATTGATTTTATGCCCAAATCCAAATGTGTGATCAAACAAGTTGTTCTTTTTAAGCCCCAAATTGAAGTGTTTTGCAAACAATATTGATTGATCAAATGAGAGATAAAGATAATAGAATGAGTGCACCCAAAAAAAAATTCTTTCTAATCTATTGTCTATGACTAATATTTCTGCTACTACAGCTCCTTATGATCACCTACAAAATCAAAAAATGATATTATAATGCATCCATTAAAAAAATAAGCTCATGAGAAAATTGCAATTTTAGATACATGTTTTTAACATAGCCGAATTAGATTTGATTATTTGAAGACATTATTGATCTGAAAAATACAAAATCAAAGAAGAGACTCTTATTAATTTTTTGAGAGCTTTCTAGAAATGTAAAGAAGTCAGAAAATTCCCTATTTTGTACCCAAAAATGTGGCTTTATGAAAACCCTATAGAAAAAAATATATCAGATTTTTTAGCACCTTATATGACCTCAAAATGAAATCTGTAAAAAAGAGACCCCGTTAGAATTTCAAGAGCTTTCTAGAAATATAAAATTTTCTACAAAATTTGTTGATTTGCATCCAAAAATTCAATTTTATGAAAAAAACATAAAATCACAATAACTCCTACAAAATGGTGATAAACCCTCAATTTTTTTTATTGTAGCCTCTTCAGATGATTCACAGGCTTCTATAAAAATATTGTAGAAAATTTTGAAGTCGTTTATAAGATATGAAGAAATTTGTAAAACCTAAGGTTTTGTCCAAAAATGACAGATTTGCAACAAAAAAAACAATAAAATCTGCAAAAAAAAGCAAGTAGATCTGTAAAGGAAAGGGTTCTTCATGTTGGGTTCGCCAAATGTAGTTAGGGAAAATGTATACGCGAATTATAATGAAACCCTAAAAAGCACAATAGAGCATAAACTAGCATGAAAATCAAAATAAGAAAGCAAAGCAAACCGATCTCCAATCTAGATTTGATTTATCTCCATTTCTCTTCTCCACTTGCATGAGAATGCAAGATTTTGAAGGTTTTATTGTTGATTTCTCAATTTCATAGCATAACATTGAGATGAAAGATGATAGAAGAAGATAAATAGATAGATGAGAAGATTGAAAGAATTTTGGTAGACTAATGATACTAAAACAAGATTGATCTCAAATGGCATGTGCAAGGATTGATTTATAGGAGAAGGTTGATTTGATTTGATGGCCAAGATTAAAATTCAAATGGGTGATGTGTAAAAAATATGATTAAAAGTTCATTTTAGTGCTTATGATGCACATTAAGTGGGTTATGACATGAGGCTAAAATTAGAATGTGAGGGAATAAGTGAGACTATTTTATTTATTTTGGAGGAAAAGATACCTATGACGCACAATGAATGGGCCTAAAAATAGGATGCGAGTGGGAATCTCATAATTTAAATAATAAAATTATTTAAAATATGTGTGCATGTGAAGAGTTGTAGTCATGTGATACATGTTGCAATGTGGTAATTAGTGAGGGATTAATTCAAATATTTAATTTGAATTATTTTGAGACATGTGAAGGGGAATTAATTGAATAAATGAGATTTATTTAATTAATTGGAAAGTTGATTAAGTGGAATAAATGGGATAAGTGGGATAATGTAATGACCTAGGGTAAAACATTACAAGATGTCTTACAAAGTCATGTATCGACTAGGTAATGTTATGACATGGATAATTTTGGGTGTCTACAACGCTAATATTATGAATGGAGGAAAAATTCCTAAGAATGATACAAAGAGAGATAGAGAGAGAGAGAGAGAGAACTTAAGCCTTAATCTTTCTTGCTTGCATGAATAATGAGAGAGACACCTCAATAAATAGAGGTGAGAAGAGGAGTTAGAATGTAACTCCCAACTCAATGAATGCCACCATTAGTCTATGTGTGTGTAATGTGTCAAGAACCTCTTAAGGAGGTGGCTATAAATATTCCTTAATAAAGGAATTAAAAAAAATAAAATGAGTCATCCTCACACATGTGTGAGGAGACAAAAAGACAAAAAACTTGTAGGGATTCCTTTGGAATATTCCTACAAGTCAATAAATAATTATAATTAAAGACTAAACTTTACAGTGAGTAAAAATTTTAATATTCTAACATCCCCCTTAAGCTTTACTTGGGGAGTTTACATAATACACTTCAATGGGTTGTATCCTAGATTTTAAAATGAGAGAGAAATTTATCTTGACAAAGAACTTTGGTGAGAATATTTGTAATTTGATCTTCACCTATACAATACAAAAGAGAAATTTGTTTGTCTTTAATGTTCTCTCTAATGAAGTGATGTTTAAGAGAAATGTGCTTGTTCCTTGTATGAAAAATGGTATTCTTTGTCAAGGAAATGGCACTTTGAAATTATCAAAATATAAAGTAGGGTCCTTTTGAGGTAGACCCAAGTTGTCAAGTTCTCGCTGCTTTCCTTTGCACAGTGGAAAGGAGTATGATCTTGTAGAACAACTTAAAAACACTCCTGTAAACATTTCCTTATGGGATCTCATTCAAGCTTCACCTAATTACCATAATGTGCTTTAAAATTCTTTGCAACAAGTAGTGGTCCCTCTTAGTGCACAACCAAATTATGTAGCAGCCCTAATTCAAGGTATTAATTTAATTAACATTGAAATTGTTTTTCATCAAGATGAGTTACCTCCATTGGAAATACAAAAAAAAAAAGAGACTTCCAAGATAGTGATTGTCATTAATAAGCATGGGATAAAAAAAATCTCATTGACAATGGTTCAACTCTTAATGTGTGTAGTGTGAACCTTTTAGATAAGATTGGATTGGACAAGACTATGATTGAACTTGATTATTTATCTATTCATGGATTTTATAATGTGAGAAAACAACCACTTGGTGTGATAATAATTCCTATTAGATTTGGAAAGGTCACATTGCAAACTCCTATCCATGTCATGCCTCAATATCTATCATACAATCTTCTTTTGGGTAGACCATAGATTCATGAAATGAATGGGGTGCCTTCAACTCTTCATCGTTTAATGAAGTATGTCTATAACAACAAGGTTTATACAATCAAGGCTAACCTTCAACTAGAAAGTTGTTTGCATACTAAGAAAGACAAGGAAAGTCCATTGAAAATATTGATACCAACTTCAAAAGTAGAACCCATAGAAGAGGAAGGAAAAGAGAAGAATATTGAAGAATTCATAAAGCTATTGGATGATGATTGAGGTTCATTATATTTCACACCTACATTCATGGGAGAACACAAAATCACAACAAAAGAATCTGAAAAGAGAAAAGAAACAATGGTGATGTCGACACAACATTTGGAGGAACCTTCAAAAGCATCTAATTCAACAAGTATCAAAGAGGACACAACTTACACAAAAAATTATGATGAAGTTGATTATAAACACTCACCATCCTCGAAAGCAATAGAAGCTCTTTATGGAAGAGGGTATCAACTCTTGAAAAAATTAGGATATAGTGGAAAAGGGTGTGGTGTGAAAGAACAAGGAGTTTGTGTCCCTATGAGCCTAACATACAAGAAACAAAAACTGGTATTGGATATTGCCCTTCTAAGATAACAAAAGCAAAAAAAAGGCCTTCACTTAACATCAACATCATTATGCAAGATTATTCTAAGACTACTCTCACTTGAAATCATCCTTATTTAATAAATCCCACAAGTGATGAATCATTGGATTATTTTCAACATGATGAATCTTTGGCAAAAAAATTGGAGTCTATGAAAATTTACCAGATCATCACCACAAAGATTCACTTGTGCATTAGTTAGTAAGGGATACTTCAGTGAAGAAAAGAAAACAAGTGATATTGACCCACATACGGTATTATTCTTGAAATTCCAAATCAAATTGCATTACCTATGGGAGATACAATTAACATACAGATGGAGATTCAACATCACCTGTTTTCTTTTCTTCACTATTTTTCATCACTTGTTTTCTTTTCCTATATCAACATCTACCCATACTTATGTCTCAATAAATGAGTGTAAGTAGGAGAGAAAGCGGAAAGGTGTGTAGAGGAGGGGATTTGAAATCCTTAGAGGTAGAGGAGGAATTTGCTGAGGAGGATGGAGATTCAACAAATGCAGATGGAGACTTGGATGCGCTGTGGGTTGGTTTGGATCCTGCAAGTGAGGTTGGCTGCATTCAAGTCTCTTTTCTTTCATTATTGGGTGAGCCTGGAGCAGGTGGTGGTGTGTTTTCTCATTTCTTTTCTCATTGCCCTGGTGTTCAAGATGGAGCAAAATGGGCTTTTTTGCTTCTCTAGATTTTTTTTGTGTTGGTGGATTCATGGCTTGCTACTTGGAGCTAGAGTTTGGGCTTCCTAGTTTGGTCTCCTATTAGCGAGGGAGTGGTTTTTGGTGTTGGATCCCCCATGGATTCTATAGTTTTTGGGGGGTGTTGGCCTGCTAAACCCCTTGAGCTTGAGGGTGTTGTGTGGGTGCTCTTCCTACCTTTTTTCTGGTGACATTCCTTGCAGTGGGTGAGGATGGGTTTCTATGAGGAAGTCTGATGGTATAATGGGCCTCTTTTTCTTCCTATTCAGCGTAATAGGAAGGCTTGGTGGTTTTTCTTGTTGGATTTTTTTTCCTTTGGCTTCTTCCTGGTCATACTTCACTTATGCATGTTGCTTGTTGGGTGGATCTGTTTTGGGGGTTTTTGTTCTTGGAATTTTTTGGGTTCTTCCTATCCCCTCTATGAGGAGTTGTTGTGTTTCCCTCTAGTTGTTTGTTGGGATTTTTGGCTTATCTCTGACTTTGACTGGTGTTCTTTCCTGTTGGCCCTTCTCCTAATTTCCATCTTGTTTGGGACCCACTATTCCTCTTGGGGGTTGGGGGTTCTTGGTCATGCTGAGACCGGGATTCTACCTGTGGTGGTCTTTAGGATTGTGGTTCTTCTTGTTGATGTGTTCTCTAAGAACTTGTCCTATCTGGTTGTTTTTCTATTGTGGCCTTGTTCACTTTGGCTGATAGTCTTAGGTCCCTATTTGTTGAGGATGTTGTTTTTCCTCTTGCCCCCTTGGTGGCTGATGCTGGGGTTTATGGTCTTTTCTTGGGTTGAGTTACTTCATGTTTGTATTATATTCGCTCAGTTGGTTTGGCCCTTTGTGAAGGCTCAAAAGTGGGTGAGTGATTGGCTTGTTGCTGGGTTATTTTTTATGGAAACGCAGATGAGGTCTTATGTGAAAGTTTTTAAGGTGGACCTATGGTATTTTGACTCTTTTGCTTGTCGACAACTTGTTTTTGGTGCAATGTTTATCGAAGGATGCTACGGTTGTGTGCTTGGCTACTGTGTTAGCTTTCTCCTCTGGTCCTATGGAGGTGGACCTCCCTTAGTTGTTCTTATTGAGGTGGGTAGAACTCCTACGGAGGTGGAGATGGAGGGTGTTGGTAATTTCTAGCTATAACGGTCTTACTAATTGTATCATCCTCTCCAATAGAGGGGAGCTCATTCCTTTAGAGGTGGTTTTGGAGTTGGTTTCCTATTACCAAAGTGTTTCAAAGATGTTTTTGTTGTTGGATCTTCCCATGGATGATTTGGGGTCTTTGGCTTCTCATGTTTTGTTGTAGCCTGGGTGGTATTCTAAGTTTCTCTCTATGTTCCAGCAGGTTGAGAAGATTTGGGGTTTGATGGTGTCCTACACCATTAATCCGGTTATCTTTCTTGGCTCTATGGTTTCCTCCATGAGCGACTAGTTTTCTGATCTTTGGAAAATGCAAGCGGTTTCTTTATATCTCTAAGGGTTTCTGGTCCCAGTGAAAACCAGGTTGTAAAAGGGGTTTTAGGCCCTTGCTTGTTTGTTTGGTGTAGCGAGGGTATTCATGTTTATCTTTTAGAGGTTGTTGTGTTGTTGTTATTGGTTTATGGTTTATTCTTTTGTAGCTTGCCTTTCCTTGTACTGGGCTCTAGGCCTCATCAAAACCCACTTTTACCTCTAATAAAAAACATCTTCCCATGCTTTAGCAACATTGTTGGATCAACAATATGAACATGGTAAAGAACATCCTATTTATTACATTAGTTGAAGTCTAATTAATTATGAAACTCGATACATAACCATATAAAAATAATGTTTGGCTCTTGTGTTTGCTACTTGTAAATTGAGACATTATTTACTAAATGTAGAAATTCATGTGGTTACAAAGTTTGATCCTCTAAAACACTTTTTTGCTAAAACAAACTTATCAAGATGCTTAGCTAAATGGGTTATTTTTTTAACTAAGTTTGACCTTAAATTTTCCTCTCAAAATGCAAGCAAAGGACAAGCCTTGATCAACCATTTAGTTGATGCTCCTTCTCCATTAATGTTACCCAATATGGACTCATTTCCTGATGAAAGTGTGTTGACTATCAAAAAGGAAACATGGAAATTGTACATTGACGGTTCTAAGTGTCAAATTGGCTCTAGAGTAGGGGTTATAATAATTTCGCCCTCAAGAAATCCTATTCCCTTATCTTATTGATTAAACTTCCTATGCATGAATAAAATATAGAGTATGAAGCCTTAATTGTTGGAATACGTGCAACTTTACCCTTAGGTGTTCAATACGTTAAGATATTTGGTGATTCTCAATTGATCATTAAACAAATAAATGGATCATATCAAGTAAAACATGAAAAACTTGTCCAATATAAAAATTTCATGATGAAATTGTTGGAACGCTTTGAATCGTATACAACTAATAATATTCCATGAAAGGATAATTGACATGTAGATGAAATGGCAAGTGTTGCTTCCCTTGTATCTCCTAATGATCCTTCTATGGATTATATATTTTTCATCCATATAATTTTCAAACCATCAATAGATGAAAAAGTGATAGAAGCATTAGTGACTAATATTGAAGCCTCTACTGAATGGTACACACCCATATTCAACTACTTAAAAGAAGGCACCTTTCTTGAACCAACCACTAAGAGCACTAGAGCTCGTATTCGAAAACTTTCTACTAGATATTTCATCCTCGTAGATGTTTTATATAGATAATCCTTTAATGGTCTTTTACTTAGATGTCTTAAACAATTGGAGATCCCTATAGCCCAAGCTCATGTTGGTGCTTGTGGGGTAAATTTTGGAGGAAGATCATTAGTTCAAAAATTAATCCACATGGGATATTATTAGATACATATAGAACAAGGTTGTTTTGATCATGTTAAGAAATTTCATAAATGTCAAGAGCACAACAATTTGATCCATGCTCCTACTTCCGAACTTCATGCCCAAGTTCCTATTTGGCCATTTTCAATTTGGGGTTTGGATATTATTGAAAAAATATCACCACCTTCTTCCTTTGGACACACATTTATAATTATTGCAAAAGACTATTTCACAAAATGGGTAGAAGCAATTCCTCTTCAATCCACAACAGTTGATGAAATTTGTCATTTCATATTGGAACACATTATTACTCACTTTGGCCTTCCTTCCGCATTAGTTTAGGAAAATTGTACGTCATTCAAGAACAATGATATGAAGAATTTTATAGAAACATTTCACATTCAACACCATTTTTCAACATCCTATTACCCACAATCTAATGGTCAAGTCGAATCAACCAATAAAAATATCGAATAAAAAATAAAAAATATTGAACAAAACTTGTGAAAAATAGTCAGTAAACATAATAATGACTAACACACTCAGTTATCTTATCCATTGTGGGACTATCATTACTAGTATTCGAACATCCATAAGAAACACACATTATAACCTTGTTTATGGTGCCAGTACAATAATTCCTTTAGAGTTAGAAATTCCTTCATTAAGAATTGCTCTTAAAGGGATTATTGATGACACTACTTATAAAGAGAAAAGATTACAACAACTTTTTCAATGCTTGATGAACCGCGTATTAACGCTCTTGAGCATCTTCAAGCCTATTCCAAAATAATGCAACATAGTTACAATGATAATGTCATCCCTTGTTCATTTAATAAAGGCAATTTGGTGTTATATGAGAATCAATGTAATTTTAATGCTGCCCCGAGTGAAAAAGGAAAGTTTAGTCCAAATTGGTTAGGACCCTATGTAATTGATGAAATCTATGGGTCTGGAGAATACACATTAACATACAAATGGTACACCTCTCAAAGATCCTATCAGCATTGTGCATTTGCACAAATATTACACCTAACATCTTCTTCTAAATAGTATGTATATTAAAGCATATTGTTAGATTAAATAGATGCTTATCTATTTTATCATGCATTGCTTCATTCTTGAAAAATATTATTGGTGTGTCTTGAATTATGTAGAGTAATTATTCACTATGTTTAATTATCACTTTCTTTTGCATAATATTCAAATCTCATGTGTGTTGTGTTAAATTAGATCATTACATGTATTTAATTTCTTAATTATATCATAATTGTATTTTAGTTTAACAAAAAACACTTAATCAAAATGTAGTATCTAATATCAACTTAGATGTTTGGATTAGGTCACATAAAACTTAGATCATGGAGATATTTATTAAATATTCTTACAAAGATTATTTAATAGATCACATTGACATCTAATTCAAAACAAACATAAAATGCTCATATATTTACATATCACATGAAAATATTATATACATGTCATCTCATATACAACAATACTAGTGTGGCCTATGGCTACCAGACTCCTCAAGGCCTGGTGATGATGCTCATCATGAGACAGTCGATCGTGATCTACTCATGGAGCTCATCGAATCTCGTAGGCCCCAATCCTCAACTCAAGCAATCCCCTCTCATATGAATGTTGTGACATGCTCCTAATCTATGTGATCTATGTTAGCCTACATGCTAGTGATCTCTCCCTACAACCTAATGAGTTCTAATCGCATGAAGGCTTGTGTCTCGTTGTCAATTGGAACCCAAGAAGCTTGAAGCTCCTCGTATATAGTCTAAAGTTATGTAAGCTCACCTCTCGCTCACTCCTTCCCATTGGAAAATAGATCATTGTGCCTCATAGCCTCCTCATACACCATCCTCCAGCTCGCTAAGGGCTAAAAAAGGTTAACATAATTCCCCACAGTAGGTGGTGGCATATGCTCGGCTCGTATGTCTAGATGTGGGGGAAAGGAAGGGTCCATCTCTGTAGTGACTTGAAAAAAGAGGTAGCACCATTCTTGAGTGCACATTGCAAGAAAAAAACCATAAAGAACATTAGAACATTCCATGATATATAAATGAAAATGTATATAATCTTAAGAACAAAATAAATCTATAATAACATATCATTACCTAGATCTCCAACCCGCTAATCAAGGTCTCGTTATGGGATGATGGGTCCCTCATGTGTAGGAAGTGTGGAAGGTGCAATACCACTGACCTCCCCACGCTCATGAATGGTGATGCTTGTTGTAGTTGTTGATTATATACTCGGGTGACTCATGAGTGAGATGTATGTCTCCTCTTGGGGGAATCTGTGACCTTATCTAGCTCATCAGGAACATCACTCATCGATTGTAGGTCATCCTCATTCTCATAATATAGGTCCTCTACTCTATCATCCTCGTCTACATCCCCATCGACTACCTCCTCTCTCATCTCCTCGACTTGGAATAGGTCCAACATTGCTTGTGGGATGATCAATAGTGAAGACATGTGTTGGTCATGCTCTTGCCCACCAATGCTAGTAGACTACAATGGTACCTACATTGTCAAGGTATGATGTTTGGGGAACATCATGGTCCTCATCATCTGAATTGTTGAACTCTACATCATTAATCATGGGATGCCAAATGTCTCCAGGTCTGGAGCAACTCCATGTTGATCTTAGGTATGTGGGTTGTGGCCTCAGCGGTACCTAAATCTGTCCAAACTGTCACATGACTCAATCATAATAAAAGGGAATCACTATATAGTCATTTCATCCTAGTAGGAGCCTATACTGCTACATCCTAACAAGTTGATGTGTGTGGTATAGCCACTGATAAGGCCTCCATTCTAGGTCATCATCCTCTACATAACCAAACTAAACCCTCCAATATAAAAATTCCCCAAACTCCAAGGCCCATCTCAGAGTATAGATGAATGCTCGTGGGTACCCCACAACCACTACTATGGGATAACCTATAGGCCTAGTGTCTGTGATATTCTTGAAAATCTAAACCTATAAGAGTGTACAATGCACTATGATGTCTAGCTCTTGATAAACAAAGCGCCCGAGATCATAATAGAGGTGAATCAACATATTACGACCCTAGGAATAGATGGTCTTATGTCACTCCATCTCATGGATAGTATGCACGAGGCCTCCATCTAGGTGTTTGTCTTGTCGATCAAGAACAAGAGCTAGATCCATGGTGACAATCATGATCCACCACAACAATGGTGAGTGCACATAAAGTAGCCAAGAAAGCTCAACATGATCCTTGATGTTTGTTGGTCTAATATGGTGATTGAAATAATACTCAATATCTCACCACATTTGTCCCCGTGTGTGATCCTCCTCCATATGGATGGTCTCACCTTAGATAGGTAGCCTCAAGATGCGATGAACATCCTCAAGTGTCATTGTCACCCCCCTAAGGGTAGATGGAATGTGCATGTATCCACATTCCATCTCTCTACCAATGCTATAAGCATCACATCATGATATCTCATAGGTGGCATGATGTAGAACCAAAATAGTCTAGTCTCACATAAAATTTCCACCTCCTCCTTGATAAGTTAGGTAACCTGCTCTTGAAGAAGTGTGAATAGTCTACCTCCTAAATGCTAACAAGCATAGGGTGGAACCTAGGAAAGACAAAAATTTAACAATAACATGCCTAAAAATATTCATCAATAAATTAAAATTGAAACAAAGTTGCTTTGCGACACTTGGGCCATTTTGGAATGGGGGTCCTGAACACTTTGGCCATTTTGGGATGCTTTGTGACAAAATAGGTTGTTTTGCGACATTTTGGATGAGGTCTCAAAATCTCCTAAAAATAAATAAATAAATGTTGTAAATGCAAAAATGTAAACATAAAGCATAGTACAATGGACTAACTATGTGACGAAGCTCATCGTGTGCCACCTCATCACACAAAACATCCAATCGATGGGGCTTGTATGGTCGTCAGCTTGGCATCTTCAATCACTCTACAACAAGGTAATTTCTCAAAAGGTAAATGTCAAAATTATAGTTAGAGTTGTCATTTTCATTCATGTATAATCAAGCTTATTAAAGAAAGCATATTTCTTTTCTAAGTACATTTCATTCAAATCAACATAATGGGGACTAGAGAACTCTGTTTTCGATGTCATTTGTTGCATTGGATTTGTGGTTCCATCCCTAATCTGATTTAATGTCTATTGATATGTGGTATTGTAATCTCAATAGACTAATGTAAAAATTCACATCATCAAGAAAATCAATTCAATGTAGTTAGATTGCTACCTTGATTCCACCTCCATAGAGCAAGCAAAATCAAGGGGCATACATCTACACTCAAATTTGATTCTCTGTAGAATTTTGAAAATATGATTTTGAACAACTAACAAATCAATTTTACAGGATGCGGTTCCTAACATTGTGGTTTTGCATATGACCACATTGGGGGCTTCATTCTCCCTGTTTGTGAAATATCCATGCAAGTATCCTTTTTATAGTATAATTTACTTTCGTATCCCTTTAGCTTGCATATGCGTGTAGTGTCATATGGTCATTAAAGTGGGTGCTAAATGTATTGTAGAAAATTGTACTCCTATGTGATAGTATAATTTCACACTCAATTTGGACCTATTTTAGTGACCTCACATTTATGCATTTTTACCCTTCATAAATAGGCCACTAAACCCCTTTATTATTCATCCCAATGCCTATTTTTATCAATTTTTTGATATTGCAACATGCATTGAATAAATAAATTTAATTAATTTAAAGCCCTGAAACACATTGATCCTAGATTTTTAGGCTAGGATGGGTCCCCTTTATGATCCAAATTCAAAATTTAAACATGTTTTAGTAACATTTTAAAATCCTAGATTCACGTTTTACATGTTGGCTATTGGGATCTAAAATTCAAGAAATTAGAAAGGAAGCCTATAAAGCCTAGTCATTTCATCACTTCAAACTATATTTTTTTGAGGAGCAAGAAGAAAGTTTGAAATCAAGAAAGGAGAACATTCAAGCAAGCAAAGTTAAAGTCTTGGAGCAGCATTTCATTTGTTTTTGCATGTCTTCAAGCTTATTTTGTGAAGATTGATCAAGCATTGTTCATGATTGAAGGTTGATACCTATGGTGGATCATGATGGATTCTAGGTTTTGGGACATGAAACTAGCTATTTCCCTTGTCTAATGAATTTTTTCCTGGTGATCCCATCTTCTATCTTCAATCTACTAGCCACCTAAAGCAAGGTATAACCATATTTTGGACCTATAAGGGTGTTTTGATTTCTCCCTAAATAGGTCTCTTTTTCATTATTCATGTTCATTTAGGCATCTTAGGGTAAGGTCCCATGGAGGGGGGCTTCCTTAAAAATATCAACATATGTTGCTTAGCTTTTTTAGGAATATTTTAAAGTTTTTGGTCCCATGGATTTAATCTTGCAATTCTGCTTAAAATTTTAAGCTCTAAAATTTAAGGAATGAATTGTAGCGCTTTGATAAAAAATAATAAATAAATGAAAATTCTCTCATTTTTATTTTTTAATGAGAATTTAAAATTTTAGATGACAGACAAGTGGCATAAAAAACTCCTAAGTTTTAGGGGAAATTTCTAGCCCCACCCCAATTTCACCAGTTGAAATATTCATTCCTAAAAGGTAGGGGCTCCCATTTTCTGGAAAAGATTCCAGTTAATCCTATAGCACATTTTTTTTTCCATGGGACCTCTTGCTCCATGAAAATAGCAGCTCAAGCCCCCCCATGGGACCATAAAATTATTCTAACACACTTGTATAAGGTTTCTTTGAATTTTAGCTCTAAACAATCTTAGACACACTTAAGATTAGGGCTCTCACACATTTATGTTTTAGATATGTATTTTTCATCTGTAAGGAAAGCTAGGGTGTGGAAACAACTCTCCTAATGTCAAAACCTCAGGGAAGAATGCAAAGGATATTTTAAATTTTCAATTACAGCCCAATTAAGATACACTTCTAAGAAATAACAAAAACAGGGAAACAAACATACACAGATGAACAACAGATTTACGTGGGAAAACCCTTACGGGAGAAAAACCCACTACACCAAGAAAAGCCTCTTTGTATTACAGTAATGGAGATTACATATAGAAATCTGACTTATCTTTCTGATGTCAAATTTACAACATAATCCTTGATCAACCTTGTACAGGAAACATTCCAGTTACAATGCTCTCTGAATTGAATTCACACTGATTACTCAACTGTTCACCGAACTGTTCATCCCACTGATCGTCTAACCAAACATCATCATCGATCTCAGAGTATATCCATTTCGTCCTTGGTCTATTGAACTTCCTCATAGGAATGGCCACAATAGTCTAACTTCCAATGGTTCCCATTTTGCTCCCTGATTGGTCGAAGACACACCACGTAGGATAGTCTTTCAATCGGTCAAAGCATTCAAACTATGTTCGCATGTCGGTGAGACACTAGCCATGTCTCCCCAATGCCACAAGACCCGATTGAAGTTATCACCAAGAGTCATCACCTTTGGCAAGAGGCTACACCGAGTTCAAAAGTAGTCAGCAAGACAAATCGTATCGCTGAGACATCATACCGATGACCACCACACGTAGCGCTATTCGACAAGACTATCGCTATTCAGTGAGAGGTCATACCAATGTCAAATCTATCTTGTGAAGCTCTGTCGAAAAGAGTTCTCCTATCGCCAAGAGTCCCATAGAGCTTTATGTCATACTGATATCCATATCCATCAGCAAGACAAACATCTGTTGCCAAGAGTACTTACCGAAGTCACACCTCTCCCCGACACTATTTGTTGCCAGGAGTCTCATCGAAGACATCTGATAATAAAAACATGTAGCAATGTTGGCAAGACTTACCGCTATTGATGAGACATCACACCAAAGCACATAACAATCAGTGAGACTACCACTTTCGCCAAGAGGTCACACCGATGTTCATACCCATCAGCGAGAGAACCAACCATCGGCAAAAGTTCTTACCGATGCTTTCATGTCACCCTAATGACTCCGAGTGTATACTTATCAGTGAGACATATTACATCGCTAAGACTTCATACTGAAAGCAAACCTTTCAGCCAAGAGTCTCCCCAACAACCACTAGGAACCAAATAGTCGGCCAGAGATCTCCCTGAGCAAAGAGAGATAGAAAACTCATGGTGATAGTAAAGTCACAATGATAGCTCTAGTCGGTAAGACATCAACAAGGTCTCGGTGACCTAAAAATTTCACAAGGTTGCACAACTGTTAGTCGACCAGACAATAAGAATGTCACATCAACTTTTCTCTTTCAAAGGTTTCAGCCTGTGAAATTGAGACACATAATTCCAACAATCTCCGACTTGACGAAGATCACACAGGCACCTCTAGAGCACAACAAAACTACTGAAATTCATGGGCACTAACACCCATCGAACTAGCACACCACCTGAACTTGTCTATGCTCACTGGCTTCGTCAATGCATCTGAAACATTCTCCAGAGCATCCAATTTTTCTAAAAAGACCTTTCCATACTCCACCATATCTCATACAAAATGATATTGTACATCTATATGTTTCATCCTGGCATGGAAGGTAGGATTCTTTTCCAAACAAATAGCACTCTGACTGTCATAGTAAATTGTTATTTTCCCTGCATCAAAACCAATGTTAGAACACAAACGTTTTAACCAGATTACTTCTTTATAGGCATGTGTTGCTGCCATGTATTTTGCCTCTATAGTGGACAAAATGACTACAACCTGCCACTTACTCATCCAACTCACTGCACCACCATTCATCATGAAAATATATCCACTAGTAGATCTTCTGTTGTCAATGTCCCCTGCCCAATCAGAATCCACATAGCCCTGAATGTTGAGAGTATTCTATGATTCAACCAAGTTGCCATGGTAACATAATGCATATTCAGAAGTGCCCTTCAAATATTTGAATACTCTTTTCACAGCATCCCAATGTGTCCTTCTAGGATTAGCCATAAACTAACTAAGTACTCCCACTGCTTGGGCAATGCCTGGTCTTGTAAAAACCATTGCATACATTAGACTACCAACCACACTAGCATAAGGTACACTGGTCATGTCCTCCATCTAAGTAGGATATATTGGACAATCTTCAACAGATAGCTTCATTCCCTGCAAAACTGAACAACTAGCTGCTTGCAATCAGTCATACAAAATCTCTCTAGAGCAGTATTGATATACTTACTCTAACTAAGCCAAAGTTTTCTACTCTTCCTATCCCTGGTTATTTCCATTCCGAGAATATACCTTGCTACACCAAGATCTTTCATTTCAAACTTTGTAGACAACTAAGACTTAAGATCAGAAATCATTAACTTACTATTACTTATGAATAGCATATTATCAACATGGAGAGCAATAATAAGAACTCGATCACTTTCAGCTTTGTAATACACACAATGATCAGATTTTGATCTTACAAATCCCAATGACAAAACAAAAGTGTCAAATTTTTGGTACCACATTCTAGGAGACTGCTTTATTCCATACAAAGATTTTTTCAACTTGCAAACTAGTTTTTCTTTACCTTTCTCCACAAAGTGCTTAGGTTGGGACATATAAATTTCTTCTTCAAGATCACCATGAAGAAATGTTGTCTTCACATCCATTTGTTCAATCTCTAAGTCATACGCTATGTCAAGTGACAAAAGAAATCTAATGGACATCAGCTTAGCTACAGGAGAAAAAATTTCCCCATAATCAATTTCCTCTACTTGGGAATATCCCTTCACAACCAACCTCGCCTTATACTTTTCCACACTACCATCCAGACCTATTTTCTTTTTAAATACCCATTTACAGCCTACAGCTTTCCTTCCTTCAGGAAAGGGCACCAAACTCCAAGTATCATTATTTTCTAATGATGCCATTTCTTCATTCATGGCTTCCAACCAAGAGTTTGAATCAGACATTCTAAATGCCTCTTTCACAGTCCTAGGCTCATCAATGATAGAAATTAAAGCATAGGCACAAGTAGAATCTATCAAAGAAAACCCATACCTATCGGGTTGCTTTCTTTCATGAGTTGACCTCCTCACTTGTTGAGGCCGAGGTTATTCTTCTTCTTTAGAACTCTCGAACTGCATGAGCTCTCCTTAGTTTTAGGTACATTTTGAATTTTGAATTCATCTTTATCTGGTGTCGAAGGAATTTCAACTACATCCTTTTGTTTTCTGATTTTTTCTCATCAAATCCAAGGTAGAAGGCTTCACTCACTAAAGATAACACTATAGAACCTTCTCTGTATCAGATTCCAAAGCTTGTATCCTTTTATGCACACTATAGCCAATAAAAATACATTTAACAGCCTTGTTCTCCAATTTAGATCTTTTCTCATTCGACACATATGCATATGCCTCACAGCCAAAGACACAAATGTGTCTTAGAGAGGGCTTCTTACCAGACCATGCTTCCAAAGGTGTTTTCTCAACAAGAGCATAATTAGGAGAACAGTTTATCAAGTAACATGTTGTAGCAACTGCCTCAGTCCAGAACTTCTCCTCCAAGCCAACATTGCTCAACATACTTTGTGCTCTTTTTATCACTGTTTTGTTGAACCTTTCTGCAACTCCATTTTGTTGCAAAGTGTAAGGTGTAGTTTTATGTCTTTTAATTCCATGATCTTTACAATACCTCTCGAATTCATCAAAACAAAATTCACTGCCATTATCAATCCTTAAACATTTTATTTTTCTTCCAGTCTAATTCTCTACAAGGTTTTTAAATTCCTTAAACCTATTGAACACTTCTGATTTACTTTTCAAAAAATAGACAAATGCTCTTCTTGAATAATCATCAATAAAAGATACATAGTACCTTGACTTAGACAGAGAAGGAACATTCACTGGACCAAAAACATCAGAATGTATATAATCAAGCAAACCAGAAGATTTGTGAGGACTAGAGTAGAATGAAACATGGTGGTGTTTACCATATATACAATGTTCACAAAATTCGAATTCAAGGTTACAATCATCAAGCCCTTCAACCAGTTTTTTATTCTTCAAGGTTTTTAAACCTTTTTCTCCAATATGGCCAAGCCTATGATGCCAAAGCATAGTATTTTCTGCTGGAAGTTTAACTTCCATAGAGTTTACACCATCAAGAACTTTTTCCTCTTTTCCTTCATGAGTAGCTTTTTGTGACTTTACAGAGACACTATTGCATTGAACAACAAGTGCATCCAGCTTATACAAGGTACCAATATGAGCACCCCTTGCTAGCACCATTGAGCCTCTAGTCATCTTGCAGCCATTTCCAGAGAATGTGACTTGCACTCCAATATCATTCAGCTTACTAACAAAAATTAGATTTTGAGCCAGACCTAGTATATACATTACATCATTGATTCCCTTCACTCTTCCATCAGGGAATTGAATTCTGACTCTTCCACGGCCAACTATTTCTAAAGATGAATCACTTTCCAAATACAAATTTCCACCATCATATTCTTCATACTTCGTGAACCAGTTTCTATGAGATGTCATGTGGAAAGATGCTCTAGAATCAATCAGCCAGACATCATCTGATGCCTGCGTAGCCAAGGATGCAATGAAGGCTTCTGCATCACTTTGAGAAAAATCATTGTCAAAATAATTCTTCTTCTTCTTCTTCTTTTTCTCTACAATCCTTTCAGACATGACTAGGTTGCCCACAATTCCAGCACTTCACCTTGGACTTCTTGCTAGGAGACTTTGATCTCCCCCCTGATTTGGATTTGGACTTCTTGTCCTTCTTCTTTCCTTTTTATTTCGATCTACCTCTAACAACAAGAGCCTCCTTCGCCATCTCAGAAGATTTCCTTCTCATCTCTTCTGATAACAAAGAAGGAACAACATCTTCCATCTTAAAAATGGATGTCGTACTCCCAATAGCCATCACCAGGTGATCCCAATAATCTGACAAAGAACATAATAACAACATACAATGATCGTCTTCATCAATCTTCACACCAACAAATGTTAACTATGTAATCAACATGTTGAAAGATTTCAAATGATCAACAACAGATCCTCCCTCCTGCATTCTCAAAGTGTACAGCTTCTTCCTCAAGAAAAATTTATTCACCAAGGACTTGCCTTGATAAATAGATGCCAGTATTTTCCACAAGGAAGATGTAGTCTTTTCTTCATGAACATTCAGAAGAACAGAGTCTGCCAAACAAAGCCTTATCATCCCCTTATATTTTCTATCTACAAGGTCTCAATCCTCTTGCTTCATGCATGTAGGCTTCGTTCTAGACACAGCAAGCCATAGATCACGATCAACCAACAAATCTTCCATTTTGAGTTTCCACAACTCAAAATTGCTGCCATTGAATTTCTCAATTTCAATCTTTCCTGACGTGCTTGTCATCTTAATCTGTAATTCAAAATACCAAACTTCTACAAGACTCCCACTAAACAAAATTGGCACAAAAACCCAACGTACCCACAAGGATAACACAATAGGCTAGGCTCTGATACCACTTGTAAGGAAAGCTAGGGTGCAGAAACAACTCTCCTAACGTCAAAACCTCAGGGAAGAATGCTGAGGTGATCTTAAATTTTCAATTACAACCCAATTAAGATACACTTCTAAGAAATAACAGAAACAGAGAAACAAACATACATAGATGAACAACAGATTTACATGGGAAAACCCTTACGGGAGAAAAACCCACCACACCAAGAAAAACCTCTTTGTATTACAATAATGGAGATTACATATAGAGATCTGACTTATCTTTTTGATGTCAAATTTACAACATAATCCTTGATCAACGTTGTACAGAAAACATTCTAGTTACAATGCTCTCTGAATTGAATTCACATTGATTACTCAACTGTTCACTGAACTATTCATCCCACTGATCGTCTAACCGAACATCATCATCGATCTCAAAGTATATCCATGTCATCCTTGCTCTGTTGAACTTCCTCATAGGAACGGCCACAACAGTTTAACTTCCAATAGTTCCCATTCTACTCCCTGATTGGTTAAAGACACACCACGTAGGATAGTCTTTCAGTCGGTCAAAGCATTCAAATTGTGTTCGCATGTTGGTGATACACTAGCCATGTCTCCCCAATGCAACAAGACCCGATTGAAGTTATCACCAAGAGTCATCACCTTCGGCAAAAGGTTACACCGAGTTCAAAAGTAGTCAGCGAGACAAACCATATCACAAAGACATCATATCAATGACCACCACACATAGCGCTATTCAACAAGACTATCACTATTCGGTGAGAGGTCATACTGATGTCAAATCTATCTTGTGAAGCTCTATCGGCAAGAGTTCTCCTATCGCCAAGAGTCCCATAGATCTTTATGTCATACCGATATCCATATCCATCGGCAAGACAAACATCCATCGCCAAGAGTACTTACCGAAGTCACACCTCTCCCCAACACTACTTGTCGCCAGGAGTCTCACCGAAGACATCTGATAATAAACATATGTAGCAATGTCGGAAATACTTACTGCTATCGATGAGACATCACACTGAAGCACAAAACAGTCGGTGAGACTACCACTTTCGCCAAGAGGTCACACTGATGTTCATACCCATCAGCGAGAGAACCAATCGTCGACAAGAGTTCTGACTGAGGCTTTCATGTCACCCCGATGACTCCGAGTGTATACTTATCGGTGAGACATATCACATCGCTAAGAATTCATACCGAAATAAAACCTTTCATTCAAGAGTCTACCTAATAGCTTCAGTCACCATAAGTCTCCTCGACAACCACTAGGAACCAAACCGTCAGCCGGAGATCTCCCCGAGCGAAGAGAGATAGAAAAATCATAGCGATAGCTCCAGTCGGTAAGACATCAACAAGGTCTTGATGACCTGAACATTTCACAAGGTTGCACAATTGTTAGTCGGCTAGACAATAAGAATGTCACACCGACTTTTCTCTTTCAGAGGTTTCAGCCTATGAGATTGAGACACATAATTCCAACATCATCATGGTTTAATTACCAAACTTGGGGTTTAATCGAGGAAAACCCCCATACAAAAAAACCAAAAAAAATAGTTTTGTTATAGGTCCAGATCCAAAAGTGAAGATTGGAAGTACAAATTAGAGGCTACAAATTCAAATTTTAAAGTTTCAGAAAAGGCTACCAAGACCCATTAACCCTAGGGAAAACTAGTCCTAGCAAGACACTTAACAACAACTTTTAGTGCCTGGTACACATCAACTTACCCTTCTCAAATCTGTCAGAAGTCTGTTGTTTCTGATTGTGTTATACTTTAAATTGATGATTCATGTTTCATATTACAAAATTGAGATCATTTAGTATTTTTAGTTTTTCTCCCCAAAGTGCATTTCAAGCATATTTTCCTTGTCTTGTCGGAAGGGAAATAGCCAAGATCTCCAATAGGGTTGACTCACCTAAAGGTTGAAAGTCAATCCTACCTTTCGGAATCTCTTTTCCCTAATGAAATAGGGAAGATAGGTGCATACATTATCCATTTTTCCATCACCTACTTTTTCTTATGTTTCAACTTTATATGAGGGATATCCAAATCTATATTAGCCATGGCAGTATTAGTTCCATCAAATTTTGAAATGGATGTCTTCTTAAATCTCGCTCTTAATAGACTAGCTGGTCCATAAAAACTGCTTCAATTTCACATTCATTGATGATTTTAAAATTATTTCGAGTTCTAAAAATTGTATAAATAACATTATTACTTTAGTGTCATGTGACTGGTGACATAGGCACGACACACCCTTTGGTACCATGGGGATGGGGGGAGACTAGACCTCATGAACTCCAAGATGCTTTTGTCAATTAAACTAGGCCCCCCTACCCCTTATTTTTAATATCATTACACAAATGATGATTTTATATATTTTTTAATTAATAGAAACCCTTGCCAAATTTTTTCTTTAGCAATAACCTTGATGATTCTATTTCATTATTTTCCTTTTGTAAACAATAAAATAATAATATATTTTTAGACCTAATTTATATTGTTATTACTCTTACTATTTATATTTATTCTATTTTTGAGTCTTAAACACATTCACATATTTTTTTATCAATTACGAATTGAAGCCAAAAAGATTAAATAGGACTCTAACAATTTTGATAAGCTCCTATGCAATCACCCTCTTTTTCCTATCTCAAATTGTACTATTTACTAGATTATTTCTCCATGTTCAAAAAATTACTCTTTTGGCCTTGCGTTCCTAACCCTCTCCCTCTTTTCCCTATCTCAACTTGTATTATTTACTAGATCATTTCTCCATGTTTAAAAAATTACTCTTTTGGCTTTGCATCCCTAACCCTCTATCATATTTTCAACTATTTCATTTAATTATTAAATATTTTTACATACTAGCATATTTTTCTAGTTATTTATGTTTATTTTATAAATTTGTATCAAAAAATATCGGTTTCCATACATGCAACACAAATTCATGGAAGTAAATACTCTAGTCTACTAATAAACACATCCCAAATTAGTAACTATACTCTTTTTCTTTTGTTATACATCCTCTCATATTTTTCTCCAACATGTTCCACTTCTTTGGTATCATTACCAAATATTTTATGTAATCTAAATTAATTGTCCAAATATTTTTCCTTTCTCCAAAATCAATTGAATTAATTAGACTATTTTTTTGGTTTATGTTATATTTCATAAAACTTTTTTTTTTATTAATGCACATGTAATGTATGTTAATTCACTTTAACTAGGTTAGCTTAATTTATATAATACAAAAATGGCAGAGTAGAAAAAGGTTAGCTAGGTTCAAATCAAAATTTAAAATTTAAATGTTAGGATTCAAATTTGTACACATTAAAGTGACTTAGGTCAATTATACACCGAAAAATTTGAAAAAAGGTGACATGACATATATATGGATTAGCACTAGTTACTAGGGATGGGGTAAATTTAATGTAAGAATATACCACTTATAAACTAGCTATTGAATAAAAGAAAATCTAGTTGAAATGGGATCAAAACATAATGACATGGGTACACAATTTTCCCATTATAAATTTAAACCTATAACTTCTTAAAACAAAGTTCTACCAAACAATTTAATCAAGCTCAACATAAATGCTATAAGACACAAATAGATTGGAGCAATATGAAATATTTGTTACCATTCACATTCATTTATTTAGATTATTAAATATACATCCATGCACCATGACTGGTGTCTAATTAATTGGTTAATAACAAGTCTCTCTATCACAACAATCACCACAACATGTTGTACTAAGAAAGAGCTTACAACAAAGACATTCCATTATACGAGGGATATCTAATTTTGTATTAGCCATGGTAGTACTAGTTCCATCAACTTTTAAAATGGATGTCTTCATAGATCTTGCTTTTAATACAATAGTCGGTCCATTAGAAACTGCTTCAATATTAGATTTATTGATGATTTTAAAATGAGTTAAGGTCCTAAAAATTGTAACATTATAGTTTATATAATAATTTAAAATAATAACACTTCAAAAAATATATAAATCTAATCAACCTAAAATCAATTTTAACTTTTTTAATACAATAAAAGCATACCTTTAATTTAGAGATATTGATATTTATATTAGTCATGATAGTTATTACTAGCACCTTTGACTTTTGAAATGGAAGTCTTCTTAGATCATGCTCCCGATACACTAGCTAATCCACTATAGACTGCCCCAATTACATCAATTTCAGATTCGTTAATAATTTTTAAATTACTTTAAAAGCCCTTCAAACTTTAAAATTATATTTTATTTAAAAATATAAATATAATCAAATTTCAAATCAATTTATTCTAGAAAGATCAAAATCATATTTATATTCTTAAAATAAATTTTAAGAAATTAAAAACCACTTAAATCTAATTAACTTAAAATTTAATTATCTATAAAATAAAATTATATTTATATAATTATAATTTATAAAAACAAATTTATATTAAATAGAAGAATCATTAATATGTAATCAAAATACAATCAACTTAAAATGTTTGAAATTACTTTTATTAATTGCATCTAAAAATGTTAATGGAGTGAGTGTATTAACAAAACTCACTCATAAATTTTATCTTAAATTTGGGAGTCACTTACATGTCAAAGTATTAATATTTAACATGATATTATTTGATTTCAATTTTTTGAGGATTTCACATGATATTTTGGAGGATGTTACTAGTAAATGGTAGCTAACTTACCAGCTGAAACTACTTGTTTTCTGCCAACTAAACAATGGTTTAACGGTGACTAAATCTTGTTTACCGATCAATTTTGGACTTGCAAGTCCACAGGGAAAACCTATGGGCTAACTAAATATAAATATATAACAATAAGGTTGGACCTCTTGCTTGCAAGAGAATGCTCTAGTCAATTGAGCTAAGCCTTTGCCCCTTTATATTTGTTTATTTTATTAGTAGAGTTTAAATTGATTTTATTTTTTTTTTATCATGTTTATGTTACTTTTATCTATAGTCAAATAAATAGTTTTGACTTTTTTTCCTTATCTATTTGTGTATTTGTTTAAAATAGCTAAACATATGACAATTTATTATATTTTCATTTATTCTTTTCACAAATTTAATAATTAGAAAAATTGGATGTTTTCTAAATAAGATAACATATAAAACTATTCATAAAACTTAGGTACTATTGATATAGTTATGTAATTAAGATATGGAATAAATTTTTTATTAAAATTGTAGATAGAAGATGTCTTAAATACATCTATCCAAAAAATACTAAACACCAAAAGAAATTTGTCCTCATTTTTTAGATAGATGTAACTAAAGATATTAGTACAAGTAACTAAAGATATTAAAATAGACCCCTTGATCCTCAATATAACATGACAGAATTTAATTTAAACTCAATTTCAAACTCTTCACTAATAATTATAAAACTAGCACTTGCACCAGAGGGGGTGCAAGGGTTACGCCGATAGAAAAAATATATAGAAGTAAACATGGAAAGTAAGTGTACTTTAAAATATATACAATTTTGTTTGCAATATATACAAAAAATTTGTAACACTTTTGCTACTCTCTGTCAATGGTGTGTCAAGGAAATTGATAAAGATTAGTATGCAAACTGCAGTTTTAACATACTTTGAAACTAAAAAAAACAGAAACAGCGTGACAATTGATCAATCAATCTTCTAAATACTCTTTCCTAATCAAACTGACATTAAATAAATGCATACACATGAAGCACATATCAACTGAATCAATTTATTGTAGTTGATACTGGATACAGATGATGTTGCTACTGCTACTGCTTCTGCTTCAGTAAGTTGTCTGATCATTTTAAGTAGTAAAGATGAAGTATATGGACCAGCTGTAGTTCGTCCCCGTCCAGACTAAGACAACTTTTTCTAAGCAATTTTCATGTTTTCATTGAAAGTAGTGCAAGAAACAGAAGCCAAGGACCTTTTGGCACTGTAGCATGTTTAAGTTATTTATCCCAACAAAATAAAATGGCATGGCTAGGCCCTTTGGCCAAAGGCATTCTACATGCTATCTAGGGGTGTCTTTCAAATCAAATCAATATATGGGATATCCTTTTGAGCCAATGATATGAAAAAAAAAATCATGTTTCCCTCTTCTTAGGGACCGTCATCTCCGACTCCCGTGATGAATCTCGATCTGTAGGAGAGAACAAAAGACATTAGAAACAATATTTTGATCACTGTGAGTTTAATAAAAAGAAGAATATATAATTTTGGAGAAAAAGGGCAGAAATACCCAACGCCTCCATAATTAGGTGTAAGTGATTTGGAGTCTACTTCAGAAAGTGTATTTCTTATGTTGAAAAGAGCATGCAGTTCTGTGGATAGAGCAAGGTGTGAATCAGGTGATGAATGCTCAGAACTCAATACAGATGTGCTTCCTGATAAACAGATTTACTGCACACTTGAAAAGGGTTTTCTGGAGCTAGGAACTGTTAAAGATCTGGCAAGATTTCTTATTAGGGTGCAAGACGTTTAAGGGCAATTAGTCGCTGTGGATCAAACTGCTTGTGCAGGTATAATTCATGCATGTGTAAATCTAGGTTGGTGATAAGGCACACAGCGTACTGGACGAAATGATTGCTCAAGGAGCTGGAGTTGGAAATGGTGTGTTTTCTTCACTTATGAAGGCCTATTGGAAAGACCAACAAACAGTTGAGGCTACTCAATTAGTTTCAGTCATTAACACGGCAGGTCTGGAACTTGATGCTGGATTACTTTAACCACTATATTTATATTGGATTATATTTCACACAGCACAAGATTTCAAGGCAGCCTTTGGACTTTTTAGAGAAATGAGAGAAGCAGGGGTGGGAACACAGAGTTCGATACTTGCTTGGAAAATTCAAACTGAAAGCTACTAAAATTATTCTGTGAATCATAAAATTCTCTATCACCATATCATTCTTCAAATGGCTAAAAAATCATAACTTGATAACCACCAATAGCATCAAATCTGAAAACAAAATCCAATTAAAATCATATACAGTCCTTTCATCTCCAGAATCCTTAACCTATCAATGGATTGAGTGCTACAATGCCCTCGTTACACCATTCCTTCAGAGGCAGTCTTATTTATTTAGGGGCATGGATTCTCAACCTGTCAATGGATCGAGTGCTACAATACCCTCGTCACACCATTCCTTTAGAGGCAGTCTTATTGATGATATAAAAAAACACCCAACATGCCTAGTGACACGTTGATCTTCTCATGCCCCTTCCCTGATCAGCTCTTCTCGACCTGCAAAATTGATCTTTTAATTCCACTTCACAGGTCAGCAACTACATATGTCAACACCACCAGGTCCGCTTTGGCTCTAGAAGCACAAGTAGACCTGTATATTTTTTCTTCATCTACCCCACCCCCAAAGAAAACTCTAGTTTCATGATCCCATTATAGAATAGAGCTCACCCGGCCTGAATATTAGAAAAGGATGCTTGCACTAACCAATGAATGGGATTTCTTGTCTATCAACCACTATTATTTCAAAGTCATTCCACTTTGGAAAAATATTTGCTCTTTTCAACCTCTCCCTGTCAACCAGAAGCGGAGAGATGTTTAGGACTGATTAACACTTGTTTCAGACTTAAACTCCCACCTCAAAATGAATACCTTCAAAATCCCAAAAGTGGAAGCGGTAAGAATATAATGAAGCAAAATACCACTAGAACTCAGATGCCTAAAACAAGGTCAGAAATAATAAAATTTCATGATATCAAAACATGCTATGTTTAACAGATTTGGCATTAGGCATAACTGTGATTGACCACAGACTACAAAATACATGCACACCAATACAAGAGTACAAGAAGAAAATTAGGTCTTGAACAGCTCTAAGCTGTATCTTTTCTGAACCCAAACCATGGACCTAAAGAAAGTTTAGAGGTGCTCTTGCTATTCATGCAGCATCACGAGTTATGATTGCAAATTCTTGAAATCCAAAATACATGGATTTTACTAACCATGTCACAGTTACAGTATAGACAATGGGGAGAGATGGCCATTATCAGTTTATTGGACACCTACATGACTAAGAACAACAGCAAACTATTGTGATTGAAGACAACATTTTTCTGAAATCAAAATGTGAGAAAGAAGACCCCTCACTGCTTTGCCTAGGAGTGTTGAAGAGCTTCAGGTAAGAATTGCCATTGCTTATCAAAGATATATGTAATACTATCAACAAAGAGGTTGATTGAATAGACCTATTGGCATAGGAAAATATGTAATCTCTTTAAATTTTCTATTCCACATCATAGTTATCAATGGGACCCACAGGGAGGAGAAACTTGGCAACCGCATTTGATAAAAAGCTTCCAATGCTTCCTCAGCATACCCATTTTGGGCGCAGCCTGTAACAATTGCATTCCATGAGTTCACGTCCGGTTTCAAACCCGATAACTGCATTCGATTTAAAAGTTTAAGGCTTCATCGCACTACCCATTTTGTGCAAATCCAGCCATCATAGCATTCCAAGTAATTGCATCGGAATTCACCCCTGACAATTCCATCTCACTATGGAGTCCCAAGGCCTCCTCACTAACCCCAATCTGGGCATATCCCCCAATAATTGCAGTCCACGAAACCACATCTTTCTCAGACATCTTATCAAACACTAGGCGGGCATATTCCACACACCCACATTTTGCATACATGTCTACTAAAGCATTCTCAACAACAATATCCAGCTCAAACTCATTTCTAACGATATAGCCATGGAATTCCTTGCCCTTTTCCAGAGCCGTTAAACCAGCACATGCCTTGAGAACACTGGGAACAATTATATTGTCCGCCCTAATGCCTAAACCTTGCATCCAATTCAAAAGCTTAAAGACATCCTCCTAGAGCCTACAACGAGCATATGCTCCAATCAAAATAGACCACAAGAAAGCATTTCGTTGAGACATTTTGTCAAACACTCGTCTTGCATCTCTCAAGCTTCCACATTTAATGTATATAACAAGAAGATTATTTCCTACCCAGCCATTACCCATATGTCCACTCTTGAGAACATGTGCATGGACCTGTTTTCCCTCTGCAAGGGCTCTCTTGTTGATTATTTCTTGCAAGAGAGAATAATAGCTAGACAAATCTATCCTGATGCTACTATGCTCTGCAACCTCTGAAATGCCTTCTGCTTCTTTCGATGGGTTTTCCTTGCATTCTTTGCACAAGGTTTATATACGACAGTGCTCTTGTTATCGGGTGTTAGTATGCCATTGTTGTCATGTTTTTGGTTTTTTCCATGTTTTAACAAGACTGGTATTATTGCAATTTACAGTGCAGAATAGAGAAACCATACCTTGAAGTCTCTGACGTTTGAACACATGTAATGAATTCCTCTTTCCAGAGCCTTCATTGAAGAGCTCCTTTAGCTGACTGCAACTATTATGAAAGTGGCATGGGTTTTCATATGGTCAGGGTGGTGAGTTACAGCTTCTCCTTCAAGGAGCGGTCCTTTCATCTCCAGAATCCAATCCACACCATTGAAGAGAAGGAACAAGAAATGCTCGTTTATGTATCAGAGAGAACCAGAAACGGCAGGCTCCATTTCAGCTCCGCTAAGGCAATCGGACCTGTACTTTTGGGCCCACTGAAGGGCACAGTGAATGATTTCGAGCATCCCGCATTCTTCTTTGACAGACCCGTGGTTAGAAACGCAAGGGCGTATTTTCGGGTGCGGTGTATGCTACATGCCTTAAAAGCAGGCCAGACAATTCGCCTTTTTTCTTTTTGGAGTAGCCGACGACAGCCCTTCTTGTCTCCAAAAATTAAATGCAAAGAAAATGAACGGTAAACAGCGACGGAAAATTGTTTATAAGCTAGTTGTTTCACGGCCTGAGACAGGTTTCCGCTTAAAGTTCTTACAATATATAGCCTATCGGCTAAATATAAAATTAATTAAACCCAATCAACCCAAATTCAATTTAAATTATAGGAAGTTTCAAATTACTATTATTATTAATAATAATTGAGATGGTGAAAGTAGATCTTAACATGAAAACTTAATATTTTTTTGTCTCATGAGCTGGACAACTTAGTTGAATTTGACAAGGTTGTGTAAAGCCTTGTGTTGTACTTCTTGTTTTAATAAATTTTTACCCCTCTTATAAAAAATAAATTAAAAATAAAAAATAAAAAATCATATAATTATAAAATTATAGAAATTTCTTTTGTTAAAAAAATATTTAAATCTATTTAATTTAAAAACAAATAAAATTATTAAGTCGGTGGTGGTTTTTTTTATTCTATTTAATTATAATATTTTATTTATTTCATTTTTAAATTAATTTTATCAATTTATATTTTATGTATATTATAGATTGTTTATGTTGATGAGAGATGGATGAAAGATAGACTCTTGTAAATTGCTTTTGATAAAATATATATGAATGAAATTGTCATTCATAAAATATCATAAGGAATTAAAATTCTTAGATAGTAAAAATAATCTAATATAAAACTCTAAATTTATTAAAAAAAAACTTCAAATTCAGTCCATTCAAGATCAGTTTAGATTTTATCAGTTTGAAATTATTTTAAAATAATCTAATATAAAACTCTTGAATCTATAAAAGAAATTAATTCAAATTCAGCCCATTCAAGATCAGTTTAGGAGAGAGGATCCAATAGTTAAGCACCCTAACTTCACACTTCTAATTATTCTACACAGAAATTTCAAATCACTCTCAATTTTTACAGCAGCTTACTTGGCAAGTCCCCTACTTATAGCTTTCGTTTCAGGGCCACGTCATCAAATATGATGTCACATCAACATGCTTTTTGTCAAGACCAATACTTGTGCATTCACATCATGGGTAGTTGAGCGCTGATGTGGCATCACATGATTGGTTGCTTTTTAGATCAAATGAATACATTTTGTTTAATTATAGGTATTCATGTGACAACTATTAGTCCAGTATTGATAAAAATATTGGACATTATATAAACAACTATTATCACAACTATTGAAACATGCTCAACTACTGGGTCCTCTTCCCTAGATTTGTCATTTTGAAATTAATTCAAATCCATTCCATTCAAAATCAATTCAAATTTATTATTTTGAAATTACCTTTTCCAGAGACAGAAGACTGTTTATGTTGATGAGAGATGAATTTCTCATTGATTCTCGTAAATTATTCTATAAAATATAAATTTAATGAAATTGTCTGAAAAGTAAACAATTGAATCTTAATAAAACATCAATATAAATTCAAATTTGTAATGTTAAATGATTAAAAATAGTAAAACTAATCTAATAAAAAATACTTCAAATCCAATCCATTCAAATTTATCAGTTTGAAATTACCTTTGAGAGGACATAAACACTCTTCTTCCTCCAACACCCACCATTTTTCTTCTCTTTCAGCTTATCTTCCCAAGTGTACAATACTTCTTCTTCTGGTTACTCTTTCCTCTTCAATATAAATAAGATCCATTTTTTCTGTTATCTTACTACGTTTCTTTGAACAATCTAAAAATGTTAGAATCATGTTTTCCATGCAGCCATTACAGTGGATATCAGAAATCAATGAAAGAGCAGATCTTTTACCATTCATTGGAGATCTCTTTTACCATTCATTGGAGATCAAAAATCAATGAAATAGCAAATATTTTACATTCATTGGAGATCAGAAATCAATGAAAGAGCAGTTAAAACATAACTGCATACGTTTACACAAAATCCTGAAAGATTTGTTCATATCTGTTGAAGAAAAGTGGTTTCATTTGCCTCACCCATGCAAAATATTCTACTGTTCATGGTATCCTGCTTCAAAATTAAATCATTGAATTTTGGGAATGAAATATTAAGTATTAAATGGTTCTAAGAAAAAATTACATAAGTCATGCTTTCAAAAAGGAAAGACCTATCTAAACCATGTGTTCGACATAAAAATATAATAAAAAATAAATTAAGGAATAAGTGCAATAAAACCATTAGAATGGAGAGGGGTCTTGATCATCAAAATTACTCCACCTCTCATTAGGCTTGTGTATGCATTGTTTCAATAACTCCCAACTAATGAGAGTTATGTCTTCTCTCTCCTTGGGAGCCCTCCTATTGATTACCTTGTACATTGTATATGTGGCAAAACATTTTACATACCTAACTCTATATTAGCATTATTCATGAAAACTTATCTTGATTATTTGTGGCCCTAACCATGCCTTTAAAAGGATGGGGAATAGCAATAAGTAGGTTAATCACCAATGATTTGATGTAAGTACCAAAATTAGAATTCATATTAGGATTAGAAAATAGAAAAAAATTTCTTTCCATGTGAAAAAATGATTTCCAATCTAAAATAATGTCATAGCTAAGAGACTGTAATAACTACCCATGTTTTAATACTATTTTTTTTTTCTAATTCAATTCACAACAATTACCGAACTAATCAACCATTGTGGTGGCAACGGCTCCATGCCACCACTTATATGCTTATTCTAGAAGGAGGTAAGTTTCTAATGTCAAGATCATTCATAGACCCAAACATAAACCTCAAGGGTTCATTCATGATGAACCTGCCTATGTATTTGTTTTCGGGAATCAAAGAGTTCATAGTTTGTACACCAATAATAGAAAGAATTTGTCATCTCCTCTTGTATGCAATATTTGATCTCACTTTTACATCATGAATATTCATTTAGTGTAAGCTTTCAATTTAGTCCATTTACAATAAAATGATAATAAATTACCATCAAGTGTAGGTTATATACCAATCATTAGTGTACAAACAAACACAAAACCTCATAGGAGCCAATTTCATTCCAAAATACCACTTTCACACAATGATTGGCTCAAAATTACATCACTTATACATAGGGTGACTAGTTCATACACACATCATAGGTACAATAGTGACTAGCTCATATGCATATCACAAGTATAGTAGTAACTAGCTTAAACATATATTGCATATATCTAAAGTATAGTAGTAACTAGCTTTAAAATGTGTCTCAACCTTGCAATTACAAAAGTTTAATATTTATAGTAAGTTACATGTCTGAGCATGGATTGATCCAAAAGAATTCTCAAAGCTACAGAATAACCAAATAAACATGTTGGTAAAGTTTCAACCCAAGATTATGCTTGGTTTTAAGATATTAAAGTTTTTATTTTAAAAGTTTTAAAGTCGATGTTAGAGGTCATTTTTGGGCCAAAAAGTGATTGTAACTAACAAAGCTATTATATCTTGATAGATCACTTCACGAGTTTTCCAACGGTTTAAAAAAATCATCAAGTGGACTCTCAGATCAAAAGTTATGGCATTCAAAATTTAGGTCTCCCGAATTAGCAGATGTGAAAATGTGTTGGATGCTAAAAAGAGTTGTAAGAGGGAATTACATATCTTGGTGTGTGTTTTGACACATCAAAGGACATTTTTATTAGAAATAAGTCGGGTCACTTTTTGGTGGTTTTACCTCATGGCTTTCTTATATCATTTGATAATTTCATGTATTACATAGCTCCTATATATTAGGTGCTTGAGATAGTGGTTGTGTGTCCTAAAATTTTGAGGTGTCTCCATATCTCTAATTGGAGATACTCCTACAAAAAATCTTGCTCTGCTACTATATTGTAATCTTGTTGATTTATAATTAATATATTGGGTAGCTTTTGGAGTGGGGTTTTCTCTAAAAGGGTTTTCCCCACATAAATCATTGTGGTGTGATATGAATGGTATTTATGTTTCTTTTTATTTATTTATATAATGGTTGTAAAGGTTTGAATTTTTTTGCATAACCCTCCTGTCAATATTAGTGTAGGAATTTGTTTCACTAACTTAGCTTCTTTACAAGTGGCATTAGAGTTTAATCACCTTTGGTTTCAGTTGAGGGTTATTGCATTTTTTTGAACTAATCCAATTTTGAGTGGTAGCTTGTGCAAAAGATACTTTGTGATTTTATTACATGAATTTTCATATGGCAAGTACATAAGGGAGAATAGAGGTAGAGAATTTTAGTGGTAACAATTTTGAGATGTGGAAGCTAAAGATAGAGGATTTTTTAATTAATTAAGATCTATGAGATGATGTTGATGAGAAATTTTCAATGCCTACAAATGCTATTTTTTTCTCAATATGATGTTATGGGTCATAAATTCAAGGGTCTAATCAAATTGTGCTTGAAAATTTGTATTTTAATCAATGTTCATCAAGAATTCTTTACAAAGAACCTAATGGAAGAAAAAACTTGGTGAAATATGTTGGTAGCTCAATTAACATCAATTAGTGTAAAAATGGATGAGGAGAGATTTTGAATCTTATTTAGTTCTTTGCTTGATTCGCTGGATTCTCTTATCACAGCTATTGGGAGTACTTATGTTGTCTTGAAAGTTGAAGATGTTGTGATTTCTTTAACTTACGAAGATATGAGGAAGGTTTCCATCAGTTCCAAGGAGGCCTTAAATTATTATGGAATATTTAAATAAAAAGGCATGAATAGCAAGAAGTGTGATAAATCCAAGTCCAAGGGGAGATCCAAATCTCCTAGAAATTCAAAATCTATTTTGTGAGGCCCACCTCTATGTTACATCTAGTGTGTATACTATTTTAAGTTTAATTATTGATTATGCCTAATGATACCCTTGATGATAGGAGATTTAGACATTTGTGTTCTTGTGATGATTTGATTATGACTATGCTACATCTAGAACTTGGAGTATTTTGAGTTTGGTTATTATCTATGCTTATTGATAAGAATGATGATGAGATATTTAAACGTTTAAGTTCATATGATGATTGATCAAATTTTATGCTAGTTATTGAGTTTTTTTATTTTGAATCTAGAAACTTAATGATGAATGAATGAAACCAATGGTGGGAACCAATCATGCTCCAATTGGATGAGTATGAAAGGTATGGTTAATGAAAAGGAGATAAGATAGGTGGCTAATGATTTTTCAATTATGTTATTGGATCCTTATGCTATGTGGATTATGAATCTGGTGTAAATGCAATGGTTTGATTTTTTTATATGAATATGATTTACTTGGATGTATTAATGTGTGCATCGAGTGTGCAGGTACACTTTCCATGGCCAATGGAAATTGGAGGTGACTCTTGGGAACCCTATGTAAATTAACCAGTGAAACCGAGCTAAAGTCCATATGAAGGGACTATAGTTCCATCATGTAATTATTGATGTTATTTGTAAATGTTTTTAATTTGGTTTTTATTGCCACGTCAGTCCATCTAGGAGGTGAGTTGTCTATCCAAGTGGACAAACTCGGATTTGAACTTTTAGGCACTTTTTGGGGATTGAAAAGTGATATTTTTTAAGTGTTTTTATGGGTTTAATGTCCCTAGGGCAGGTACCTATGGGTTAGGTACATTTTTAGCTTAAAATCATGGGTCAGTCTCAAGACAGGGCACTCTTTTTGAGGCCTTAAAGATGTTTGGCGAAAATAAGGTTTGGGAAGTGGGGAGGGGACTAGTCCCTTTCCAATCCCACTTCTCCATGCTGTCTTAGAAGTCTCCCAAGTCCTCACACATGTGTGAGAACACATGGGTGAGTGTGCTTGGGAGGGTGAATGGAAGGTTGACAAATGTCAGCTCCCTATTCAAATGAATTAAAACTTGAGTTTCTATAAAGCAAACTCAAAACAAGGGTTAGGGGATTCTTTTGCATTCTTGATTTTGGTTGAATTTTGGGAAGAGAGAGGAGTTTTTGAAGAAAAAGCTTGGAAGAAGAGGAGTTGTGTGGATCCTCAACCCATCCTTCCTTGAGCTTGGTTTTAAGATACATTCACCACTTTTGTTTCTTCTTCTTCATGTTTGTATTTGGAAGATTATATGTGTAGGTGAGAAGAGGTGCTAGAAACTTTATCTATTGTGTTTGCTTTGTATGTTTATTTCAAATTTCTCTTGGAGCATATCTTCTTGTGTTTTTGATGTATTATGTGTTATGGGAAAAAGGGTTGTGTAGGGATAGGCTCACCCAAGTTGGGAAAAGCATCCCTTGTTGGGGATGGTATGGAGTAGGAACCTCCATGGGGAAGTTTAATTCCTCCTTAAGAGGAGAGGCTCAAAAAGGGTATGAATACCCATGTGAAATTGTGAAATGGTAGAAATGGCTTTGATGATATGGGTTTTGGAGAAAGAGAAGAGATTAAGGAAGGGTTGTATGTGAAATGATGGGAGTATGATATGAATTATTCTTGTTTTTATTACTATGAGTCCCCATATGGAGTGCGTAGTCCACCCTCATCCCCTCTTTGGATTCTTGAAGGAATCCTAAAGTTATGTGATAATCCCTTGGGTGAGTGTGTAAATATTCTTGTTGTATCATGTGTGTGTGTAACTATTATTATGCTTGGTTTTGTTTGTACCCGGTTCCCTCGGTTGCCTCCTAGCTCGGGGGCGGTTGGTTTTCCAACCAAAGGTTGGGAGGTGAGCACTACCTTGGCCATGGAGAAATTATGTTTGTGTTTTGTGTAGGTTGGAGTAAATTATGAGGATTATTTCAAGCTTGGAAAGGGTCACATATTTTGTATTACCATTATTCCGTTGAGGTGAAGATAGCCTCACAAAAATGCAACTACCCTTATCGGTGGATGTGAGAGAAAAGTGTTGAAATATGAAAGTGGTGTATATTCTGCATGGTCTTGTAAGTTTATATCTAGGAATGAAAAGAATACTTGTTAGATTCTTTTTTTTTTCATTATCACTTTATTTAAAGGAGTATGTAGTTCATTTGCAAGAGTAAATGTTATTCTGGAAATAAAGCTCCTTCATTTTAATAACTCGCTTAAAGGAGTATAATACATTCTGATACATTCTATTGTAAAACATAAATGACTACTTGTGCATTTCATGTGGCTGACCTGCAAATGTCACAGCCTATTTCTAATAATATATGTATTCACTCACAAGTAAAATAAAAGAAAATTCTATGATTATGTCTCACACTCTGCCTGCAAAACTATTTTATACAGTAGGTTGTACATACGATAGTGCTTGGATGCGATGAATAATATGTATGAAGTATCTACTTCCCTGCAGAGTAAAAGTGTGTATGTAAAAATAGAGATCAGTTTAACAAATATGCAAGTTGCAAAATTAGTCACCACTCATTAATGTGTAGTATTTATTATCATCGTGAAAAAAAAAAATCTAGTTGTAAGTAATATACATTGTAGATATCATCTTACCGATACAACTAAACACGATAGATGTATATATATGTAGGTAAAGTAAACTTCTCTTGGCATGCTTAAATAAATATTAATGTTAATTAATAAATGCGTGATCCGAGAATTATGAGATACTACACAGATAAAGGTGATAAGATCTGTTTTTCCAGCTCTTAAACGAACTCACATTTTACCATACTTCTCATTACCTTGTTATCATGTCGAGATAGTAAAGTTGCATAGGTATCCCAATATACATAAATCTTAACCAAAATGAAAATAGGCTGACAACATATTTGTCTGGCTCGCACCCTCAAATAAAATTAGGACTATATCATATTATTAGGTGATACTTTTGGATAGGAGATACAAAGTCTGTACTATGAGGATGGCAGAGCATTGATGTAGTTAAGCCTAAGGGAAAATCTACTGTATATCATTTAAATCATAGTTTTAGGATCTTTATAACAAACTTCGTTAATAGTTAATGTAATTGTAGTATGCTCTTCTGTAAGGTTCTCCTTTAAACATATAAAATATGCATAGTCTGAAAACAAACAATAGTAAATAAACAACATAGGGGCACATCCAAAAATGCTTAGCTCAGCCATGCTCAGACAGACAGAGTAAGTTGAAATGGTCATTGGATAGAGTGACATGTAAGTAAAAATAAATAAGCCTGCTAAACAAATACAAATTCTATACATGGTGGCAATTGCATTCACCCTTGTAACCTCGATGCAATGTAAGGAAGAGCTGTGATGAAACTTCCCAAGCCTAGCGCGACTATAAATTTTTGTCAGAAATAAAATTTAGATCTGAAAGGGCTTTGATAAATGCCTTTTTCAAACTTTAGGATAACTACTTTAAAAAAAAAAAAGAGGTAAAGTGAAAGCTTCGAGCATATGGATCATTCTGTGCTCCACATTATTCCAGTCACCTCATCCTTGCGCAACCACTTGTGAATGCCCTTATCCCCTCTTCCTTCCTTTCGACGTCCCATTTCTCCTAGCTTGTGTTGTTGCCTTAGTCCCTCACTACGCCCATGCTTGCAGACATTCCATCAGAACTATTAATCTAAACATTGACGCATTGTAATAGTATTGAATATTTTAACATCATATACAGTGATTTGTTTTACTGCATGCACAACCAATAGAATCATACATTGATGCCAGTGATACACCAATAGGATTGGTTCAGTCAAACCTCTTCACACAATAAAAATCATAAACCAAAAAAAATAATGATTAAGTAAATACAATGTCTGTTGTGTGAGTTGGAAAAACTCTGGGTGGCAGCCAAATCCTCTTCTACGTACAAGAGCATATCACAAAGCTTTAATTATTGTCCTTCATCATTGACCATAGTTATGAGTAATTCCATCTGCTCAGGCATAATCCAACCCCAATGTACTCTGTTGCATTTAAGAGAAGTCAATTCATATTCTATTATAATATATAAATGAACTTGGATGTGTGTTCAGCTAGCTGTCAGCCTCAGCCACCTTTGACAGAGTGTTCAACATTTTATGGAGCACCAGATGATCCTCCAACCCCATTAAAGTAGAGGTACTTGACTCAAGTATGTGCCCTGCTGCTCTGAGACATGTTTCTATTTGCAGCATTTAATGGCAGTATATTTCAATGTCTGATCTTTGTGTGACTAGGGAAATATAGAAATATCCCTGTTATCAGCGGGTAAAGTATTATGACAAAATATAATCCTAGAGTGTCTTCAACAGTAGTATCGAAACATCTTAAATGGGAAGAGTATTATTAGTATCCTATTGCAGCCGCTCAACTTTCTATCCTTCACCTTGAGCAGAGTGTCCTATGGGGTGCAGTGCACTTACGCCAATGCAAAAAGGGTCAACATCTTTCTTCGCCACTTCAAAATATCGTAATAAGGAGAATGGACATAGTAAAACATTAAGTTTAGAAATTAAAGAAAAAACAAGGGGAAATAATAATATAATCAAACGGGATGAATGAAGGCGCTACTATGGATGAGGTACGGCTTAGGGTGATGGTAATGAAGTGTCTCATTAATCTTCCTAATAGTATTTAACCTTACTTTTGAGGCTCCACGTAATCCTCATACTTAAAGATCTCTTTAATAAAAGATGGGGAATATATTCTTACCCTTTTTAAAGAATATAAAAAGAGAGGTAAAGACCTTATAAATTTAATAAGAATATATGTGAGAAAAAAAAGGTCCACGTAATTTTAGGAATTATTTAAAAAGGATAGTTTCTCTTTATTTTATTTTACTTTTCTTCTTTACTCCCCTAAAAGAAAACTAATATAATATAAATATAAAGGATGCAATTTATATTTAATTATATGTAATCTTATAAATTTAAAATAAAATGAAATATATATATTAATTTAATTAGTAGGGATGAGTCAATAGTTAAAATTGTGATAATTAAAATAAATAAATAAGTGAATAAGAAAGTTAATAGTTAAATCATATTGTCAATATTTTACTCGCTCTCATATTCGAGTTCAAGGCGAAATGTTTAATGTAGACTTCTTCGATATTGCCAAGGTGATTCGAAAGGGTAGGGTTAGTAAGCAGAATAATGTACTGTCAATTAATCTTTAGGTGATATTTATATGTTTTCTCCACATGAAGAACCGTACCAAGAAGGTTGAAGAAGGACACTAACTCTCACACGAAAGTGAGCACCAACTGTTGATTGATAGTTAAGGGTCCCATAAACCCTATTTTTGGTGTCAACCCAAATTCGTTTTCATCCCCTTACACCGCTCTCAGGCTACATGGTGGTAATGGTGTTGTACGAGCTACATCACTTGATGCGCATTGTATGTATCATGTACATGTATGGGTGTTAGCCATCAATATTTTGTAATCTTTTTCAAAAAAAAATTGATAGTTCTGGTTTTCCTTGATGCATTGTTTGGGTTACATATTTGTTGGAACTATGATAGGCCTGGACACTTATGTAAGGAGTGCAAAGAAGAAAAGAAGAAGACTTGATTCTGATTCTAAGTTTGAAAAGCAAGATAGTGATGCATTAATTGTATCTTTGGTTAGGTAATAGTGCACATGATTAATTGACTTAGGTGCATATTTTCATATGCTCTAATGAAATTATTTTTTTGAATATGAAGAATTTGATGGAGGTAAGGTGTACTTGGGTGATGATTCTTATTTAAATATTGTTGGTCATGGTAAAGTTAAAATCATATTAATCATGGTAGAATTAAAAGGATTAGTGGTGTGTTAATTTTCGACACCTAGGAGCCTCATCCTCATAACCTTATGTGCAAGGCCTACTTGTGTTGTAATAAGATTTGTGTGAAGAAATTGAATATAGAGGCTAAAGTCTCCACCTCAATACTCTCCTTCATAGTGGAAGGGATCATCACATGTTCAATTTCTAACTTGGCTAAGGTTCTCAATGCCTAGTCTTAGGCATGACATGTCCCCTCCCTATCATTTGCAAATTATTTTCCTCTACCCTACAAATCACACATATCAAAATAATTTGGAATCTCATTAAGGACAAAATAACAATATAGTTTCTTCAAGAATTTTTTTGGGATCATATTTTGTTGCATGGGGGGTGGTCAAATACCATCCACCACCTATCCCAAAAGTATTTTATATTCTTTGGTGTTAGCACCAATAAATAGGGAATCTCTTGCAATGTATGTATTGGGATGCATTGGTTCTCATATCAACAAACAATGCATATCAATAAAATTTCAAAATTTTCTTCCCTTTCACTTATTTATACAATAATTTTGTAGAATAATATTGTTGTTCATTCTCCCTATGATTAGACCATTTGTTTATTTGGCCACTAATAAAATACGTATGAGATAATAGATTCCCAAGATGTGGTGAGGGTCCTTCTATGTGAACTAGTTGCATTTAAATTTTTTAATGTATCAATCAACCTTTGGATTTTTGTTGTTGGTTTCAATTTGACCTAATAAGTTTGATTATGCTTTGTGAGGTTGGCGAGGAATGGATGGAGGAGTTTTAATAGGATTAGGTTGTGTTTTCTCTTCAGTGGGATTTCCCTCATGCACATTATTTGATGAATCAAGCTTTGAGGGTGTTGAAGGATTTTCAATTCTTGAAAATTAAAAAATATTGAATAAAAAAAATGCATAATAAATTTCATTTTAATTTAAATTGCTAAAACAATATAAATCTTATCTCCTCAACCTCACAAATGTTGTGGCAACATTGTGTTAGGTTGAATTCATTTGACCAAACTGTAAATACACTAACACTATTCATCTGTCACATTTGAGAAATGGAGAGAAATAGGGTTGGGTTAAAATAAGCCCAACCTCTTTTTTTATCAAACCTATAACGAGCTCATGTTTTTCCTTTGATAGATCAAAAAGTGGTTGTCCCACATCTTTGTGCACACACCTCTTAGTGAATTAAGTTGCTTGTCTCTCCTCTCCTCGTCCATTTTTTGTGTGAATTTCTTATTTCCAAAGATTGCTTGAGGATTACTTGTGGATTAGAAAAGCTTGGATTGAATCTTAGAAGGGTTGGAAAAGATTGCTTGTGTAGTGCTCAAAAAGGATCATATCCTTTTTGCTTGAGAGTTTACTAGGTGAGAGGTATTATCTTTCTTGATTTATATGCATCAATTTAAATAGATTTCAATTTTAGCCATTCCCATACTAGATGGTTGTATATGGTTTTTCCTTGTGTAGGGATGAAATCGAAGTATGAATTAGGATTGTTGATTTTGCATTTTATAATTATATATTTCAATTTTTGAAAAATGTAAAATAGTGGAAAAACTCTAACAAAACTTCCTCAAAATTTTGTGATATGAAAAATGTGAATCTTCTCATTGATATGCTCAAAAAGGTATTTTATTTTTTGGAATTTTTGCATTTTAAAATTTGAAGAAATTTAAGCGCTCATCAATGGTGATGTAGATTTTTGCATGGTTCTTAACTTTTTAAAAATGGTAAATCTAGAATTTAGACCATGTTGAAACTTTTATTCTATAGGACAAGAATTCTCCTCATGCAAATAAGCTTGTCTATCATTTAGATACACATTCATAGTTACCTCATTTTTTATGGCTTACTTTTTTATCATTCTAGGTCTTTTGGCTAATAGGAACGCATACTAGGTTAGGAGTTCAAAGGACTCTCACCACCCATCAAATTGAAATGAAACCAAAGGATGAGGTCAATGAGAACTAAAACTTAAAAGATAAAATTGAAGAAGGTGTATATATATACAAAGCTGATTTTTAATCCATCTCATTTTTTTTATCATTTTGGATCTTTGGCTTATAGGAATGAATACTAGGTTAGGAGTCGAGTAGACTCTCACCACCCATTTAGTTGAAATGAAATCAAAGAATGGGCCAATGAGAGAAATAAAACTTAAAAGATAAAATTGTATAAGGTTTAAACATATACAAACTTGATGAAATTGTAGAAAGACTATGCAAGACATCAACACAATCCACAATGGTTGTTGAATGTTACTGGGGATCTTCTATAATAAATGGGGGTATACTCAACAATGGCATGGTCATAGTAATGAGTGCTAATACTCCACCATCTGAAGTCTAGAAGTCTCTTCCTTCTTGTTTCATTGGATCATTGTACCCAATCAATGTTAGAGTTATGCAATATGTATAGAGTTTTAAAATCCTCATGTATTCAATTAACATTCCATGTATTGATGAGTTATCCCATGGATATGCATTTGATTGGTGTTTGTAGAACCCTCATGTGTACTTGGTTTTCCATGTATTTAAGTGTTAACCCATGTGTATCTATTGATTGATGTTGGTAAAAGCATCATTTGTACTCACTTCACTTTCTATGCATTGGATTGGTGTTGGTAGAACCCTCATGTGTACTTACTTAATGTTCCATGTATTGAAGTAATAATCCATGTGCATGCATGGTATTGGTAGAACCCTCATATATGCTTATTAGTTCCATGTATTAATGTGATTAGCATGTATATGCATTAATTGGAGATTGTTTGTCCCTCATGTATGCTTGCTTGGAGTTCCATTTATTGATGTGATTGTGTATTTGTCATTTATGTTTTGCTTGGAAACTCTATGTATGAGATGTGATGTGTGTGTTCAACCACCTTATTTTATGTGAGTGTTGTTTTACTACCCAATCGATTGCCTCCTAATTCAAAAGGGTGGGCCTAAGGGCTCCACATGGTTGAGTGGCATTGATCACCACTAGAGCTAATTAGATTCTTGAAGATGTTCATTAGAGGACATGCATGGGTCTTATGACATCTTAATAGTTATAATTTTTAATTTCTAGTTTCTTACAAAAGTTGTAAAGTGGGGTCTTATGATCCTTGATCAATGTGTTAAATTGTTTATTATTGAGCTTAATTGTATATGTAGATGAGATTTGTTATACTATATCATGTATATGTTCTATTGGAGTTTGATTTTGTACATAATCTTGTGGGGGATTTATCATATTATGAATAGTCTTGATTTAGGATGTGTAGGCGTAAATGCACTAGAAGTTGAAATGAAACTTCTTGTTTATTTTTTCCATTGTATTTGATGTAATGAATAAATTAGATTCATTGGAATGAAGTTGCATACCCAACTCTATGTTTTAGGAGTTGGGATTCTCTTGTATGTTTTGTGGCTTGAGGAATGAGAACAATGCTTAAGAATACTAATATGATTGTTTTGGTTCAAATGGAATTTGTGGAATCCATTAAATATTAAATGTGCTTAATTGCAACTAAGGCATATTGAAAATGATTAGTTGAAATCACTTTCAAACATAAATCAAATAAAGGAGACTGTATCTAATTTGTTGTTAAGTGGCTTAAGGCTTACTTAGGCTCAATCCTTCTCTGGTCTTGGGCCTTGTGACTCTTGTCTTGCTCTTTGAGGGTCAGCTTAGTCTTAGATGTTATTTTGGGTGTTGGATTCCTTCAAAAACTTCTACATACCTTTGGAATCAATTGGGAAACCCATGATGCATTTGTAGACATGTAGAACCAATCACCCCTAAGAGAATCAATCTGCATTGGTAAAAGGGAATTTTTCCAAACTGGTAACATGGGTGATTTGATCACAAAATAGACAATTCAAAGAGTGGACACTTCCAAACCTTTTTCAAAAAAGTTTTCTATAGGAAATTTGTTTCCTAAGGTCTACCTTGAATACCTATCATCTTCTTTTGATGACCTTTAATATCCTTTGATAAGTTATTCATCCTAATGTGTTGAAATTTGCACCCTTGAGCTAGTATGACTCAAAGTTGGAAAACTCAACCTCGGTGCGAACTCGGCAACCCAAAATAGGACTCAAACTTGAGACTCGGCATGGAATCAAAAAACTTGGCCAAGACTTGACAAAGAAGAAAACCGTAGTTTTACAGAAAAACAAAAATAAATTAATGAAGTTAGAGAACATAAGAGCCTAATTTGATTATCAATTTATCATAATTCAAATATTACACATGTTATATGATCTTCAAACATTCAATATTTGAAATTTCATCATTCATACTCATAGTTTCAAATTTTTAAATGAAAAAAAAACAAAAACCAGGTTTTAAACATTCACATTCATTATTTCCAAGCAATTCCAAGAGTCCTAAGTTGGGACTCGGGAGTCCGATTCGAGGACTCGCGCAAGTCACTTGCTAGGACTTAGGAGTCCTAACCTAGACTCTCTAGGACTTGGCTCAAGATTCCTTAGCGAGTAACTCGACAAGCCCTAGGACTCAGAAGTCCCAAGAGTCTTTTCTAGGACTTGGAGAGTCCTCAAACCATGGTATGACTAGTCTCATGTTCAATTAGGTAGGAGGTTGTCTCAATTGTCCTACCTCATGAGTGGGCAATCCAAAGAGGATATTCTTTACACATCTTATAGGGTATGTGTTGGTTTGTACCTCAAGATGGGATGAAACTTAGGTTTCCTTGGACTAGAAAATAGTGGTCATTGTCATCCTTGCCTTATCCATTTACTAGAGATAGAGGTTGTGGTCTAGTATCTAATCACTATTGTTAGACTACTAAACATTAGAACCCTTCATCAATTTTTAGACTAGCAACAAAGAGCTTGCTTTTTTATGCTTTTTTCATCCAGAACATCAAACTTTTGAAGAAGGTCAAAGTTTTCAATTTTTAGTGATCTAGGTCATCTCAGCTCATTCTTCTGAACAATTATTGAAGAATTTTTTCAAGTTGCAGTAGCTGCTTTTTCCTTGCATGTCCATGAAATCATCAAAATTTTCAAGATTTGATCATATGGGTCCTAATTAAATATTCTTCTGAACAAAACCCAGATGCCAACTTTTTTTGTAAAAATATTCAAATTCTAGGGTTTGCTCCTTTTTCAATCATTCTTTAGTATTTTAAACATCTGATCAACTAGGTTCATCCAAAATGATCTTCTAAACAAAACCCAGGTGCTAGCTTTTTTTTGAGAAAATCTGAAGAAATTAGGGGTTGCCTCTTTTTCAATTTACACTCAAAATTTTCAAAAATGAACGATCTAGGTCTTCTTGTAACAAAATTCTGAACAAAACTCATATCTAAGAAAATTTTCAAAAAAAAATTATATTTCAAGAAGAAAAATCAATAGGCTAAATTTAGAAAGTTGTGCAAAACTTAGTTGAATATAGGTGTGTTTATAGTCATTCTTCAAGGTTTTCAGAGTGGATTACACTCCCCTCGAGTACAAGACCAAATCAGCTCTCTATCACGACTTCGTCAAAACAATTGAGATTGACTTGCACCACATTAAGCTAGAGTTCAATTTGCAACCATTGGAAAACACAGGCAATGTAGCAGTTAGGAACCTTGGTCATTCAAGACTGCTTGCAACAACCTCCATTCCTATTTCAGTGTAGAGTCTAGAATTTTTAATTTCTTGCATAAAGCATTACAATCCAGCATCTGGAGAGATTCAATCGGTAGATGGAAGAGTTATTTACAACCTAAAACCAAACATGGTTAAAAAATGCTTCTGAATTCCACCACTTAGGCCTGAAAGTGTGACTATCGTCAAGGAAGAATGTGAAAGAGTATGGGGCATGCATAAAGAAAAATACAGTAGGAAGATTGCATTGAAGTGAATATTGCATTGAAGTGGATGAAAGAAAAACATAAGACTTTGCCAAAGAACATTGGGCAAGGGGAATTCAAAGATGAAATTTCTATAATGATCACCTTGCTCAATAGGATCACTAGTCAAGAGGATGCTGCAAAGTTTCAACCCTAAATGTTCTATGTTATACCTCACGTCATGAAGAAGACAAAATTGTATGATTGGGAAACCTTAATTAGTGATAGCCTCCATCAACAGATAACTAAATATTTCCATATTCATGAGTTCCATATGGTTTCCTACCTTTTCTACCTAGTGGCCTTCCAAGGAAAATTAAGAGGGTTGAACACTATGGGGTCTCTGAATGTACAACATGTCTACAACTACTACCCTTAGCTGGAGTTCATAGAGTCATCACATCTTTACAAGAGGGTAAACGAGGCTTTTCTAATGTATACAATACAAGACCTGGATAATGAGTTGCACATTCATATCTCATCAACTGCCAGAGCAGCAATAGCAGAGTAGGCACATTGGTTTATATAATTTCCTACCTTCACCTACATTAGAGTCTATGGCTACTCTAGTGCTCCACTCATGTTGCCAAGGTGCCCATCAGTTGAAGTTGTCATAATGGAATTCTTAAGGCAAGCATATGATGTTCACACAGTCTTGCAGGATAGAAAGAAACCTACCTTCAACTTTTCATTTGGGTTGGGAATTTACACATGCAGATCAATTACAGATGTCAGGTCCATGGGTGATGAATTGGATAAACTTGGTCTCAATCCTTACAGTGAGAGATGATCGTATGATCCTCATGGCATCTTCGTAGCCTGGCTTGAGAAGAACTATGCTCATATACCTGCACTTGAAGATTTTTGGGCCAACTGTAGATATGAGTTTGAGGTATGGAGGCATAGTTACAGCAGACTCACTCTCCATCAAATGAAAGATTGTTTGTCAGAGGATATCAAAGGAATTTTAGATGATGATGGATATGTACTTCTCCCAATGTACACTCGTCAACAAATCAAGCAATAGCCTCTCCCACAGGTCAATTGGGCCAACAAAGAAAACATCTTAGTGGAAGAAAGGACACGTCAAATCATTGAGCACAATAAGAATTTCTTGATTCTCAAAAGAAAGAAATCCATTCCAGCAGTGGAGCCACCAAGAATACAATCATCACCTCCCTCTTCTTCGAGAACAGAACCAAAGATGAAGGGTGTAATTCAAGAAGGTGTAAAGGGCAGCAGATCAACTATTATTGTCATATAGGAGCAGCCAACAATTGAAATAGAAGAATCTCCTCTAGTGGAGTCTGTTCCTCAAAAAGAAGCAGAAGATGTGCCCTTGGCACATGATTCTTCTCCAGTGACAAGGACCTCACCAATTCATATTGATCTAGAAATTGAAGAAGATGAAGAAGTTTCAATTGAGCCTCCCAAGGAAGTTAGTAGAGATACTACCACATCTTGGCATGAGAACTCTTTGGGAAGGAAGACAAGAATACCTTCATATCAGTTGAATTTTGATGATCTTGACAATGTGTATCAGGAAGCTCCTAAAAAGAAAGCAAAGAAACAAAATCACTTTGAGAGAAATCCATATGGTGAAATGATCATGGATACTGCTACACCTCCAAAAGATCAAAATAGAGATGAAGTTGATGTCAATGATTTCATAATGGCTAAGGCCAATCTTGGCAAGAACACCAGGCATGCGGATGTTACTTTGTTCAAAGTTACATATGAAACTCTTCAAGAAAGAGTGTTGAAAGATGAAGAAGACAAGGCAGCCCTCAAGGCTAAAAATTGGCAACTTAGACTATTCATTTCTAACCTTGTTCATGACACTTCACAGGCTACTCAATTGCTGCCCCAAGTTCTAGAGACACCAGCTGATCATCAATAGTTGAGGCAGTTGGTAATATGTGGGAAGCAAACTCAAGAATGGATTGAGGGTTTCATCGTAAAAGGAAAATAAATTTTGGCACAAATGTTTCGACTAAGTAACAACGCACATGAATTACACCAATGCATTCAAGGATTTGAGTAGTTAATGACAGAAGTGAAACCTAGGCACAAAATCATCATTGTAGATTTGGATACAGCTTATGGCTCGATGGTTTCCTAAGAACACAAAATAAAAATCCTTGCATGGAGAGAATGTCATATCTTCAAAGTGATAGCCTACGAGAGGATATCTGAGGATTTTGTTTCCTACAGACAAAGGGTGATTGAAGCTCTTTTGTTCATAAGTGAGTTTGTCACGAAGATTCCTTCTCAATATAGTCATGAAGATGGTTCCTATATTGGACTTGATGAAGTGCAAGCTTAATTTCAGAATGTTGTTCGTAGCAGTGATACAGTTGGTGGTAGGATGAGCAATATTTCCATGATGTTAGCAAAATTTGAGAAAGCATCCAATGAGGTTGAAGACTTTTTGAGATCGATTGCAGATGGTGAAGAAATCCTAGAAAAGTGAAGCTTTGCTATTGATAGTATTGATGCACCTGACAGAGACACAGTTTCTAGCTTTTTGGCAGATGTGATTGATATTTAAAGCAGCCTTCATCTAGAAGCTTTCTTTCTACTTTCTTTCTATTCTCAGCTCTTTCTTATCTACTCTTTGAAGAAAAGAAAGAAGATAAAATGTAATAGTTGGCATTTCTTGTTTTTCTTGCTTTCTTAGGTGGTTAGATGTTATCTTATTTTAGTTTTAGAAATAAATCTTGCATGTTGAGCAAGCCTTAGTTGTAAAAACAATGAGATTTTAGGGTTCCCTACTCCTCTGCTTTTTCTATATAAATAAGGAAGCCTTGCTCATTTATTTTCAACCGTACTTGTGATAACAAGTTGTTGAAACCTCTTTTTCCACAAGGAGTTGTTGTGTAGTTGATGTTCACTTTGTGTAAGAACAAGTTTGAGTCTCTTTTTAGCCCTAAAGTTCTTGTGGGGTCATGTGTTTGGTGTAATCTTTTGTTCTAGAGATTTGAGAAATAAAGTCTTGTGCCTATTTTTCCCTCTGATATAATGTCTCAAATTTTTGTTTATTGTGTTATGCTTATATGATCTTTAATTTCAGATTGCATTGAAAGTAAGTAGATGTATGTTGGAAGGAGAGTTTATTTAAGTATTTTTTCAGAGAATCAAACTCTGTTCATTTCTAATTCTCTTGCTCTATGTTTTCTTGAGAAATTAGAAATGTCATTAGTGTAGTTAGTTGTAGTTGAAATTCCTTAAACAAAAAATCTTAGCTACGACGCTTGAGTTTTATAAACCTTGTGCTCTTAGTTGAACAAAACGATAGGAAAATTAGATTTAATTTACTTTCTTGAACACCATCAACAAAGAGGGAGCTTCCCCTCCTAATTCGAAGAGCAATTTTATTGTGCATAGCTATCCATTTCTAATTCACATTCTAGAAGTGTGAATTAAAAAGCCAACATTTCCCTTGCAATACCCAGGTCAGTGTAGTTGTCAAGTGCTAGGCTAAAAAAATAATGAATCAAGCCAAACAATCTTTATCTCTAAACAATCTTTATCTTGAAATTAGATGAACTGCTGCTATAACCCAAAACACCTCAGGCTAAATGAATTGTGTGCGCACAATACTCTCCCACCCTATGTTTCCCAAAATATTTTTACAGAATTTTGTCTTATTTGTATTTGTGTGACTAACTATCTAGTCATTTTTATTTGTATGACTAAATATTTTTTAGTCCACGACCAAATTAGTCATTTATTTACTCATTTATAGCTAAGTTGCAAAAAAAATAGTAGAATTTAGTCATTTTTAGTTGTTGTGACTAAAATTTTTAGTCACCTAGTCATTTATTTGCCAAATTCTACTAGTGAGTTATATCCTTCTCCATTGGACTCTTACATCTTTCCCATGCTTCCTTAAAATTTCTTTCATCTTGATATATTTCTTTCATTGCATCAAATGGGACATCATTAACCCTCAATTCATTTAGTAACAAGCATATTCTACTGAGTGTGTCTTCTACCCTATAGGTTGATCACTCATATGCTTTAAAATAAATGAATA
>VDFB02156981.1:0-20000 GCA_007258455.2 Sequoia sempervirens
CAAAGAAGCTATGAAGCGATGTAGAAGAAAAATTGTAGTTACACCTCAAGCAAGAGGCGAGGCGTGAGCTAATTTTGATAAATCATCTGCATTCAATGTTATTAACACAAAAGTGGCGACATTTTACATCCTAATGTAGAAAAAAAGATTGTGGAAGATGAAAGTAAACATGAAGCCCAATATGCAAAATGAAGGGAAGCAAGGATATGTCTTGCTAACATGTAGCACAAAGGAGGAAATAAATGATGAAAAATGGTATGTTGATAGCGAGTGCAGTAATCATATGACAATTAGACACAAAGAGATATTTCAAAATTTGGATGAGTCCATCAAATTTGAAGTCAAGATGGGAAATAATACAACTACACTAGTCATGGGGAAAGGGAGGATATTAATCACAAAAAGACACTTGAGGTGAGAAAAAATATATTGGTGATGTATTTTATGTACCAGGCTTAAAGCATAACTTGTTAAGTGTAGGTCGACTGGTGCAAAAAGGCCACACCATAAAATTTGAAAATGGTACATGCATTATTGTTGATGGTAAAAACAAGCTAATAATCAAAATACCCATGATTGCTAATAAGATGTTTTCTCTTAGTATCAAAAACAATATGACTTTGAGTTTCAGTGCTATTGTAAAAGACACGCAGTGGTTATGGCATCTTAGATTTGGCCATTTGAATTTTGGTGGACTAAATATTTTTTATAAAAAATAATATGGTAACAAGTTTACCATTTATCCAAAGACCAGATGAAGAATGTGAATGATGCATTATTGGAAAGCACCACATAGAACCCTTTGCAGTAAGGGATTCTACGAGAGCTTCAGAGCCATTGGAGCTAGTACACTCAGATCTATGTGGACCAATTGAAGTTGCTTCATTATCGGGTATGAGATATTTTTTGATATTTATTGATGACTACAGTAGGACACTCTAGGTGTATCAATTGAAAAATAAATCATATACTTTCAATAAATTCAGAGAATTTAAAGAATTAGTTGAAAAAAAGTGGTTATTTTCTCAAAATTTTAAGAACTGATAGGGGTGGAGAGTATATTTCACATGATTTTCAAAAATTTTGCATTGCAAATGGCATAAAAAAGCAACTAACAACAAGGTATACACCTCAAAAAAATGGTGTAGCCAAGAGGAAAAACATAACAATTTCAAATATGATAAGGACTATGCTTAATGTTAAGAATTTACCCAAAGTTCTCTGAGCAGAAGCAGTTTGTTGTGTAGGTTATATTTTAAACATATGTCCTACAAAGTTAGTTTGGGGCATGACACAAAAAGAAGCATGGGGAGGATACAAACCTCATGTAGATCATCTAAGAATTTTTTGTTGTATTACTTATTCTCATGTTCCAGATGCACTCAAAAAGAAATTGGATGATAAGGAAAAAAAATGTATTTTTTTGGATATAGTGAAGAATCCAAGGCATACAGGTTGTACAATCTAGAGATAAATTTTTTGGTGATAAGTAGAGATGCAAAGTTTCTTGAAGACCAGGAGTGGTGTTGGAAACTGAAAGAGAAATATCAACAAGTTAACATTGAAGATGAAGCTACAAATCAACAACAAAATTCAGTTGTTAACACATAAACTAGTAGTTGTGGAATTCAACAATCCGCACCAAGAAGAAGCTCTTCTTCATCAGAAGGAATCCTTTCTCCACCTAGTCATAGACATGTTTCATCAAGTAGTTCTTCATCATCCACCTCAAAGTCTCCAAAAGGATGACATAAAAAAAGGAGCTTGGCTGATAGATATCAAGAAACAACAGACGTACATGAAGATATTTGTCATTTTGCATTTTTTGTTGATTGTGATCCTATTACATTTGAAGAAGCAATAAAAGATGATAAATGGGTTAAAGATATGAATGAAGAAATTGCAGCCATAGAAAAGAATCAAACTTGGGAAATTACAAACCTCCCCGAGCATAAGAAGCCAATTGGAGTAAAGTGGGTGTATAAAACAAAGTACAATGCGCAAAGTAAAGTGAATAAATACAAGGCTAGGTTGGTAGTGAAAGGCTACAAGAAAAGATCAGGTATTGATTATAATGAAGTTTTTGCACCCATTGCTAGAATGGATACCATTCACATGATTTTAGCTCTTTTTACACAAAAGGGTTGGAAACTCTTTCATATGGATGTAAAATCAGCATTCTTGAACGGTGTATTAGAGGAAGAAATCTACATCGAGCAAGCACCTGGTTTTGAGATTAAAGGTCATAAAAGTAAAGTGCTCAAACTAAAGAAAGCTTTGTATGGTTTAAAGCAAACACTTAGAGTTTGGTATGAAATGATTGAATCATATTTCTTAAAAAATGGCTTTGAAAAATGTCCTTATGAGCCCACCTTATTCATAAAACAAAATCAACAAGGAGATGTTATGATAGTTTGCATTTATGTTGATGATTTACTTTATATTGGAAATAATGAAAACATGCTTAGAGAATTTCCAGTGGCAATGAAGAGTGAATTTGAGATGACCGATCTTGGTTTGTTGCACTATTATCTTGGTCTTGAAGTAACTCAAAATAGTGATGGGATTTTCATTTCACAAGAAAATCATGCAAATGATATTTTGAAAAGGTTCGAAATGGAAAATAACAAACCAACAATTAGGCCTATTGCCATGGGTGTGAAGTTGAGCAAAAAAGATGAAAGCAAAAAGGTAGATTCTACTTTGTATAAAAGTTTGGTTGGAAGCTTAATGTACTTAACTGCAACAAGACCAGACATCATGTATGCAGTAAGCTTGATAAGTAGGTTCATGGAGGATCCACATGATACTCATCTACAAGCAGGTAAAAGAATACTCAGGTATGTGAAAGGGACTGCAAATCATAGAACTTTTTATGAAAAGAAGGTGTTTTGAAGTTAACTGGTTATACATATAGTGACTGGGTTGGAAAGCAAGATGATAGGAAAAGTACTTCAGGGTATGCTTTTACTCTTGGTTCAGGTGTAATTTCATGGTCTTCAAAGAAACAACCCATCGTTGCATTGTCCTCAGCAGAAGCAGAATATGTGGCAACCACTTTAGTAGGTTGTCAAACAGTTTGGTTACAAAGGATGCTTGAAGCATTGATGCAGCCGCAAATGGAAGAAACAACTATATTTTGTGATAATCAATCAACCATTGCACTTTCTAAAAATTCAGTCTTCCATGGAAGAAGCAAGCACATAGACATCAAATTTCACTTTGAATAAGAGAATTGGTTAAAAATAACGAAATCAAACTTTCTTATTGCGGGTCCAAAGATCAAGTTGCTGACATTTTAACAAAGCCTCTGAAGGAAGAAAATTTCAATGGATTGAAGAATCTTTTAGAGATGAGAAATTGTCTCACAAATCAGATTTTAGGGAGGATGTTAAAGTAAATAAAATTTGTAACTGTTTTTTTGGTTGCCCGACAGTTTCCTAACGTATTTGTCTAACCGTTCATTGGTGTAATTATTTTTAACCGCTCGTTGCTTTATATTTTGTCAATTTTGGCAATAAAGTTGATGATGACATTTGCTGCATTTTTAGTGTGAATAAAAAACAGTTTCATTTTCTGCCTCTCCGTGGTGTTTATAACAGTTTGATTATCATAACATTTCTGGTTTTTTATCTGAAAACTGTCTACCGTAATCTTCCTGGAATTTGTTTCTTTTTAGTTTATCTAACATACTGTGGGAGCACATGCAGTTACATCTCTTCTTGAGGCAGGATTGATCACTTCAACTCCTGAGCACAATGATCCCAATGCTGCTTTCCCTCATTGGGAGGAGTTAATTGTCCATGATATCGTCATAGCAAAAGGGAAAAGCTTGGCAAATGGCAATAGAATCATGGACGTCGGATCCCTATCTAGAGCGGTAGATGAAGAGGTACATTTAGGCATTTCTCCCCTATTACAATCTCAATAAAATAAGACAGTTTACTTTAATGTTCTTCATACTTTTGCAGAGGCTCAATCAAATCAAAGGAGTCTGGCTTGTTGAGGACAAAGATGATTACGTTATTGAAGAAAAGCACTTGAATTCAATGAGAAAATCATTAACAGTTCTTGCCCTGGGAGACCGCATGAGATTGGGGACTGAAAGGCAAATAGAATTTGAAAAAAAGAAGTTTCTTTGCATAGGCAGGGACAGTCTTCACACACCAGTGAAGTTAGAGGACCTTGAAACTTTAGAAGTGTTCCATGGTCCCATTTCTGTAAGGGATAAAGGTGGTCTATATAAGGTATGTTATCTATCTTTCATTACAATTTATATAACATTTCATTTTATATAAATATATATAATTAATTGTTAATTTGAGAGTTAAGAAGTTTTGCTCTGACAGTTGGTCTGTGTGCAGCTCCCTAAAAATTTATTAGCAATTTGAAGGCAATTCAACAATCAAATGACACGGAATACAAAAATTCGTAGATGACACTGAATTCTCCTCAGTGTCTTTGTTTGTTAAAAATAGATTTTAGTAAATTGTTTCACCTGCCCCAGATGCCAGAGGAATTTAATCAGTTTGTTGCATTGAAAACTTTGAATTTGAATTGTTTCATTCAAATGCGGGAGCTGCCTGAACAAATCACCCAACTTCCCAATTTAAGTATGCTGAGTATGACTAGCTATGTGACTTTGGAGTGTCTGCCTGACTCCTTTGGAGGGCTGACTACTTTAACACACTTGGACTTGTACGGTTGCAAAGAACTCTGTACATTGCCTGACTACTTTAGGCAACTTCCAGCTTTAAGGGATTTGGATTTAAGTAAGTGTGATAAGATAATTTTGTTTTCAAGTTTTAGTTTCAGACAACTCGCAGCTTTGCAGCATTTAGAGTGTTTGAGGCATTGGAAAGACTGATTTAAAGTAGCCACGTGGAAATTAACAGTGGCTTCTTTCAGAAACTTTGAAGGAATCGCCAGAGGAGCTTGTGTTGGAACCCACGCTGAGATTTTAGAAGAGGGACTAAAATTTAGCACTTCCTATACACACCTTGGTGTGCTTATGCTAATCCATCACCTTTCAATTTGTACCAATTTTTCACTCACTTTTAAGCTTATCTTATTTAATAATATATCTAAATATATCTTCCTGAAGCATATGGATTTTTGGAAATATTTATATTATCAAAATGTAAATTTTTTTATATATGCATTATTGTTTGTATTTTATTATTTAAATTATTTATTTATAAGTATATTTTCTTTATTTTATAGTAATTTGATATATATATATATATATACATTGGTGTCTTATAGAGTATGTGCGTATGAGTTATTAACATGTATGAAAACATTCTAAATGAGAGTAGTTGAAATATATTAGATATCGTTTAGAAATAGTAAAAAAATTCAATAATTTGGTGTGATGAGTCTTGCTCATACTGTTCATCATAGTAAAATTCTTTTAAAAATTCACAAAATCTTGCAACTTTAGTACACGTTTGATGGAATTTTTTTCCAATATATTTGATTTGGTGTATTTCATCTTCTTCGACAACGATAGTGTGGTAAGTGTTGTTCATTCAATTTATGGGCTAATCTTGTGAGAATGATCAGATATTGATTTGATTAATTTCTCGATTGGTGTTTCTTGTAGGTGTTTGAGTCCTTGAGTCCACAAAATCATCTCAAATTATTATTGGACTTGTTACTGAATTGTACAGTTTGTTTTCTACAACATTGATGTTATCCATAATCTAAAAGGAAACAAAATGAAATTAATATTCAGACTTGTATAGAAATCATTTTCATATTATTTGATATATAGATAAAAAATTAAAATGTTAAAAAACATTTAGTTACTCTTCAAATGAAAAAATAAATAAATATTCATATAATTCATTTTATGTAAACAAAATTATTGTTATGTTATATTGAATATTATTTGGTAGTTATTTTTTTAGAGTATATTACAAATTATCATTATCATATAATATAGCTATTAAATTATTTTATTTAGATTAATACTATATTAATAATATCGTTTTAGATTGATATTATATTTTAGAGTATTTATTATATTTTGTAATATTATATTCTATTGTTTTGTTATTAAAATTGTATTAGATTATTTAAGATTATTTATTTGAATATTGTCAAATTAGATTGAATAGGTTAATTTATTTGAAATAGATTGTGGTTTGTTATGTATTTAGTATTAGATTTGTTATAGAATATTTATTTGGAATGTGTTGAATTAGTTTTATATATTTATATTGAAATAGAAAATTTATATGATAAATAAACATAGCTTTGCTATTATAATATTTTATTTTAAATATTAAATCATTAAGGAAGAAATCTAATATTGAAATTAGATACCAAAGAATTGTAAAATTTAGTTGATAGTTAACAATTCAATCAATAATATTTCAAATTGTAAATGTATAATTATAAATGATTTTATAATTGTTAACAATTTTTATTGAAGAACTAAGACAATGAATTTTTTATATGAAAACTATTTGCAATGTAAGTATAATTGAAGGTAATATTTTTTTTTGTAAAACTCAAAATCATAGAATAAATGTTAAAATCATAGAATAAATGGTAATAGATGTTTTACAATATATTATGAAATGAAATATTATTATATACAATAAACATCATTATATGTTATTTAAACTATAATAATATATGTTTTCTTTATATACAATTATGATTTTTGTTAGGTTATTTGGATTAGAAGAATATTAGCCAAATTAGTATAGACTGAAGTAGCGGACAACTTATCCCAGATTTTCTTCTCAGAATAAGTCTGAGATCTTTAATAGAAAGTTGCAAATTAAAAACTCAAAAATGCGTACACTTAAGAACTTAATGCTCTACAAAATTCTATAATTTGAGTTTGGCGTGATGGTGTTCTTCATCAGATCTGTATGTTTGACTTGGAATTTGGAATGAGGTTCTATATTTGGATTGTCATAGCAATCAAATTGTACCAAAATAAATAAATAGTTGCTTAATTCTCTTAGATAGAGCACCTCAATTCAAGATAAGACCAAACCTATGATGGACCAAAATAAAAGATATCTGCAAGAAGAAGTTAAAATTTTTTTAGGGACAACGAAAGAAAAGGCTAAGAAATTATCCAACACATTGTAGCCCTTGTCAAGGAAAAATGGTTCCCTCTCCATCTTAATCACATACAATGACAGTTATAGGATATGATGGCAGTAGTAGTGGCGATGAGGAAGGAAGACAAGAGAAACTCAAGCCATCTTGTGATACATATCTAGTGCCTATGTTAAAAAAAAATTGCATCGGTAACAATGAGAAGTGTGAAGTCTCCTAGGCTACAACCGAACCCAAAACCTCAGGTCATGTCACCTATTCCTACTTTCACTTTGTCCAGAATTTAAATAAAATGAAAGCCACAAAGCTATTTCTTTGTTTCCCAAAAACATAACAGGGGAATACACAAATGCTGAAGCACAAAGAACATGAGACAAATCTAGGCATGCAATATTTTCTTTTTGTATTAACTAAGCTAGAAATGACAATACATGAAAGATTAAACTGAAACTATTGATAGTAAACTCTAAGCTATGAACTACAAGCTTTTGGGAGCTTCATGAGCTACTCAACCAGACATACAACTTCAAAAGCTGCTAGGAGCTCACTGGCAGGAGCTACGCATAGCTCTTCAGGAGAAATCATTGATCAATCACAAAAACAAACTAAATATAGCTGTTGATGTGTACAAGCTTCTCTGAATCACACAAAGAGCACAAAAACATTCCTTTCTCATACTGGTGCTACAAGAACCGAGTCTTCCAAAAACTAACGGGATTATTTACCTTCAATTCCTTTTGTCTTCAAAAACATTCCCTCTCAAATTTGAAATTACCTACCAACATTAATTCTTCTGCAGTCTTCAGCTGCACTTCAGGAGCAAGTGGGGATATCAATCCCCAAAACAATCTTCCAGTTGCAGGCAACAAATGCCCTTGACAGGTAGGTGGCAACGGGAAGAGGCTCAGGGGCAATAAAATTTCCAACACTCACCCTTTGTCCTGAGTCGACGAAACAAGATCAATCCTGATCTAAATCAACAACGCCCAATCTGCTCCTTAGGCGCTCGAAACTGTCCTTGCTCAAAGGCTTGGTGAATATGTCTGCTAGCTGCTGCTTAGACCCGCAAAATGCATTTTAATTTCACCATTCTCAACTAACTCTCTGATAAAATGATACTTGATTTCAATGTGCTTGCTTCTTCCATGAAACACAATATTTTTCATCAAAATCAATTGATGAAACATTGTCACAAAAGATTTTTTTCCATCCTCTTGTTCTTCCTTCAAATATGCTAAGATTCTTCTTAGCCAAATAGCTTGACATGCTACTGCATTCGTTGATATATACTCAACCTCTGTTGTGGATAAGAAAACTATGGGTTGCTTCTTGGAAGCCCATGAGATAGATCCTGAACCCAAATGAAACACATAGTCCGATGTGCTCTTCCTATCATTCAAACTTCCTACCCAATCACTGTCCGTGAATCCAACCAGCCTAAACTCATTTGTTGTTGTGTACAAAATTCCATATCCTTTGGTGCCATTCACATACCTTAGGATTCTTGTACCCGCTTGCCAATGGGTGTCCCTTGGAGTCTCCATAAATCTGGAAATAAGACTCACATTGTGCATTATATCAGGCCTAATTGCAGTTAAATACATCAAACTTCCAACCAAATTTTTATACATGGTCAAATCCACATTGCTGCTACAATCTTCCTTGCTCAACTTTAGACCTATGGTTGTTGAGGTTGGGGCAGGCTTGCTTTCAAACATCCTAAATCTCTTCAAGATTTCATTTGCATATTTTTCTTAAAGAGATAAATATACCATCATGCATTTGTTTTACTTCTATGCCTAGAAAATATCTCAAGAGACCTAAATCTGTCATTTCAAACTCTCTTTTCATGGCCTCTTTAAAATCATCAATGAGAAATCATCATCCCCAGTAAAAACTAGATCATCAACATACAAGACAACAATTAAAACCTTACCATTTTCTGCCTTGATGTAAAGAGTGGGCTCACCATCGCTTTTGCTAAAGCCATTGCTCATCAAATATGAGTCAATCCTCTTGTACCATGCCTTGGAGCTTGTTTTAGCCCATAAAGAGCTTTCTTTAGCCTATATACACCTTGTGTTCTTAACTTGAATTCATATCCCCGAATAGGCGCTCCACATATACCTCTTAACTCAACATCCATTTTAGAAGTCCCGGACTTCACACACCATTTGAAACACCTTCCACTTGTGCTGGACTATGATTGCTATATGATTCCTTCCACGATCTCCATCCTTGCAATGGGGAAAATTTATCATTATAATATCTCCCAAACTGTTGTTTGTACCCCTTGACCTCTAATTGTGCTTTTGTGTTTGCTCTATACTTCATTAGGCATTGCATTTGGTCTTGTAGACCCATTTTACTCAATAACTTCGGTTGTTGGGAGGAAAATCAGTTAACTCCCATGTGTTGTTCCTCTTTATTGCATCTATCTCCTCATCCATGGCTTCACACCATTTCTCCTCTTTCACAACATCCTCAAAATAAATCAGATCACTATGAGAAAACAATGCAAAATTCACACTCATCAAATTCTTCATCATACCTTTCATTCTAGTAGATCTCCCTTAGACTCTTGGTCTTCTTTGCCATTAGGGAGGCAAGAGTGGGGTATGAACTTTCACTACTATTGTTGCTCTGCTGAACAGGAAGGTTCAGGAGCTGTCGGGAGCTCTTAGGAGCTCTTCCAGAGCTTTCAGGAGCCAATCTTTTGGCTGTCTTTGGCTACTTTCCTTTCTATCTACTCACTTCAGGAGCTTTTAGGAGCTATCGGGAGCTTTTAGGAGCTCAACCAGTGCCTTCAGAAGCCAATCCTTTGGCTGTTTGTGTCTATCTGCTTGACTGTCTTCCTACTTCAGGAGCCATCAGGAGCTGTCGGGAGCTTTCAAGAGCTCTTTCGGAGCTTTCAGGAGCTCGTCCAACGCTTTCAGGAGCAACTGCAGGCTCTACTTGCTGAACTTCCTATTCTGTTTCTACTTTTTCAGGAGCTATTAGGAGCGGTTCTGAACTGTTAGAAACTATCACTCCATCCCATGACTCATCTTCAAGGAACTCAATGTCCCTACTAATGACGATCTTCTTGGTGACTGGATTATATAACCTATAGGCTTTGGACTCTTCATTATAGCCTGTGAAAATACACTTCTCACCCTTGTCATCCAATTTTTTCCTCTTTTCTTTAGGAACATGTGTATATGCTACACACTTGAACACTCTCAAGTGCTCAACCGTCCACTTTCATTTTTTCCCTGCCTCTTGAGGGATTTTTTCACGGAACACCTTTGTTGGACTTCTATTTATCAAATAAACAGTTGTTACTATAGCCTCTCCCCAATATTTAATAGGGAGTCCCTTTGCTTTCATCATTCTCCTTGCCATCTCCAGGATGGTCCTATTCTTTCTCTCAGCCACTCCACTTTGCTGCAAAGTATAATTGGTTGTTAGCTCCTTCTTGATGCCATTTTGATTGCAAAAATTCATAAACAGATTGGAGGTATACTATCCTCTATTTGACCTTAGGACCTTCATAAAATGTCCACTCTCCTTTTCAGCCTAGGCCTTAAACAATAAAAACTTATCAAAAGCTTCATATTTATGTTGCAAAAAATAGACCCACATCTTACGGCTGTAATCATCAATGAAGGTCATAAAAATTTTTCTCTTACCAATAGAAATGATTTGCATAGGGCCTACCAAATTTGTGTGCACCAGATCCAATGGTACTCTTACCCTTGTAGAGTTGCCTGATTGAAAGGGATGCCTATGTTGCTTGCCCAAAATGCAAGCCTCACACTTAACATTAGGCTCTACTATTCTTGGAAAACCATCAATCATTTTGTTCTTGGACAAAAGACTCAAACCAACATAGCCTAAATGTCCATACCTAAGATGCCATAGCTTGGAGGGGTCTTGAATGGTGATCTTGAGGGCTACTTATTGTACTGCTGTACATTTTCCATTCATGAGAGGTGCAACAACAGATTGGGATGAGATACACGTCTCAATCTTCAAAGGAAACATCCAGTTCTTTGTCATTTGAACTACTGTAAACACCTTCATCCTCTCATTCTTGTCATAAATGATGCATTGACCTTTCTCCATCAACACTTTATATCCATTTTGGATCAACTTTCCAACACTCATGAGGTTATGCTTTAACCCAGGAGCAAGAAATATATTATGCATCTCCTTCTCACCTTGCTTGGTGTGGATCATAATAGATCCTCTTCCCACAACTAGAACTACTCCATTGTTCCCCATTCTTATTTCAGAATTTACATTTTTATCAATGAAAGAAAACATACTTTCATTACCACTCATGTGGTTGTTGCAACCACTATCCAAATACCAGACTTCGGGGCTACCTTCTTCACCAATGTTGCACATGATGAAGGTTGTGGACTGATTTCCTTCAGCCACATTCAAATCAGCCACATTTGCATTTTGTTTTGACTGATTACGCTGCTTTGTCCATCATTCACTTGCATAATAACCAAATATATGACAATAGTAGCATTCATCATTGCTCTTGTCATTCTTCTGATATGAACTGCTATTCTTCTTACCTCTTCGAGAGTTGGTCTAAGAGTTGTTCACTCCCTCTTAGCTGTTTGCTCATCCCAAGCTTTCTCCTCCAACATTTCCTTGTCTGGAGTTGCCACGACCTCTACCTCTTGAGCTTCTTCCACCATTGTTTCTTCTCCACCTTCCTCTTGCATTTGAATAAGCTTTAAAAGCTTGCTCTTGGGAAGAAGTAGCAAACCTATTTAGGCGCTGCTCATGGGTTTGCAGAGAACCCATCATCTCATCAATGGACAATGTTGTGAGATCCTTTTCCTCTTCAATGACAATCACCACTGCATCAAACTTCATGGGTAAGCTCCTGAAGATTTTCTCCACAATCCTCTGATCATTTATGACTTCAGCAGTCACTCTCAACTAGTTTATCAAACCTGAGAGTCTTGTGTGGAAAAATGAAATGGACTCATTGTCCTTCATTTCAAGAGTCTCAAACTCTCTTCAAAGCATCTGGAGCTTCACCAATTTGACCTTGTCAGTCCCTTTATAATTTGTCTGGAGGATTTCCCAAGCTTCCTTTGCATAGTTAGCTACTGCTATTCTGGGAAAAATGGCCTCTTTCAAGGCTGCTTCTATCAAACTCAATGCCTTAGCATCTTTCTTCCTCAACTCCTTCAACTAGGTCTTTTGGTTGTTTGTGAGCACAACATATGATGCTAGGTCAGTTACTCATTGAACCCATTGACCACAAACTCCTAGAAATCATTAGTGACTATTATGGTCTTCATATTCTTTTCCCAAACATCATAGTTCTATCCATTAAAGGACAGTGTCTACTGCCAACTCTTTCCTTCATCTCCAACCATGTCTCCTGCACAAGAAACTTAATACCCAGAAAAAAAATTTGCCCTAACTCATGAGGAAATGGGGCCTATGGCTCTCATACCATGTCAAGAATATAAATAAAATGAAAGCCATAGAGATGCTACTTTATTTCCCTAAAATACAATAGGGGAATACACAAATGCGGAAGCACAAAGAATAGGAGACAAATCTGGGCATGCAATATTTTTTTTGTATTAACTAAGCTGGAAATTACAATACATGAAAGATTAAACTGAAACTACTAAAAGAAAACTCTAAGCTATGAACTACAAGCTTCTAGGAGCTTCATGAGCTACTCAACCAGACATACAACTTTAGGAGCTGCTAGGATCTCACTAGCAAGAGCTACACAGAGCTCTTCAGGAGCAACCACTGCTCAATCACAAAAACTAACTAAATACAACTACTATTGTGTACAGGCTTCTCTAAATCACATAGAGAGCACAAAAAAAAAAAATTCTCATACTGTTGTTGCAAGAACTGAGTCTTCTAAAAATTGATGGGACTATTTACCTTCAATTCCTTTTGTCTTCAAAAACATTCCCTCTCAAATTTGAAATTACCTACCAACATTAATTCTTTTGCAGTCTTCAACTGCACATTAGGAGCAAGTGGGGAAAGCAATCCCCAAAAAAATATTCTAGTTGCAGACAACAAATGCCTCTGACAGGTAGGTGGCAATAAATTTTCCAACACACTTCTCCTCCTACTTCACTGACTTCTCGTGCTCTCCATCTGAGTCGCCTTCACACCATCGTACACCACTTGCACCTAGGGATGTTTCAACAGCCAGTTCCAAAACCCCTTCCATCCCACCTTCTCCTTCTTCACCTCATCCTCAAAACCCTCCTTCTCCACCTAGTCCTTAAAAATATCCATCGCTTATTCCTTCCACCATTCCTTCTCCTAAATTGCCTATCGTCACTTCCCCTTCTCCCACGAGAAGTCCTCCTAGGAAACAACATAATTTGGGAGAAGCACTTTTGAATGTGTGAGATCCAAGGTTACAAGAAAGAGGAAGGTTGTATCTTCATATCAAATAACTTTTCAACACTCTCATCTCTTCTTACTGAGTCAACCCCAGAGAAGCTTAAGAGGCAATTGAAAGTGAAAAAGAACACAACGGTCACATGATTGTCAAAGTAGCTATTTCTCCTAAGGGAAAAGCAACACAAGATATTGAACTTAATGATTTTTCGATGGTGGAAACAGACTTGGAATGACAATCACAGTGAGGTGATATGAATCTCTTTAAAATAGCTTCTAAAAACCTCAACAAAAGAGTCATCAAGGATGGTGAGGAGGCAACATTCAAGCTGAGAACAAGAAACTACAAGAGTTTATATCTCACCTTCTGCAACCCATATCAAACTCCACAGGTTTTGTACCACAAGTTTTGCATTCTAGTGATGGTCAAAGGCAATTGGATCAGCTAGTTGCACATGGGAGAAACATAGAAAAGCACATTGACAAAATTTGTCAACAATGATCACAAGTAATTGGCAGAATATATGCTTTGTTGATTAAAGAAAAAGAGTCAAGGATGAAATTTTTAGAATTAGAACATGCCATAATGGATAAGGTCTCCACCTATCAAAATTTTATATGGTAAATCAATCAAGCTTCCTGCATCTAATTATCTGCAAGAAACTCTGAACCACTTCCTTGAATGACATTATATGGTACTTGAGTACTCAATTATCCAACTTACTTCAGACATCAATTGTCCACAAAACAATTTGTGAGCACTGTCATTACCCATTAAAATCTAATGCATCTAGTGCATTATAATGGTGTTGAAGAAGAGTTTACACAATAACAAACCATGTTGGGGTGAAATATGTGAACATGTCATGGAAGGTTGTATATCAATGATTAAGTGGCTTATTAATATTCTTACAATGCCTCTTCAGGTTGTTATGGCTAATAGTTATCATCACTTAGTTTTTATTATTCTTTGGCTCGTTTTCTATTATAAGAGAGGTATGTTACATGACACCCCAGATATGCTTTGGTCACAAATCTTAGTAACATATAACATTGTTTCTTGCCATTAACAAGGTGGTTATAGCTAATAGTTATCATCACTTAATTTTTATTATTCTTTGGCTTGTTTTATTATAAGCTAGGTGTGTGCGTAAAGCTGTTGGTTCTCGTTGTGATCATATGGTTTGTCCTTGATGACAAAATTCCCTTTCTGTTGATTCTACTTGTTGAAAGTTTCAGATTGGTTTCTCATGCTCTATCTTGTCTCAGGTTATCTTATTTGTACAAGAAAGAACATATCGGTGTGAAATGCTTGGGTCTCCCCGATCCATTTCTCTGATAAACGTCTGTGTTGCCTATCGGCAAGACGTTTCTAATGTCATAACGATTTGATTTTACATACAAGCAGCTTTCGGCGTGACATTGATCGTGGTCTTGGCGACAAAAGAAATGTCTATCGCCATGAGTATTTTTCACCGCTGAGAGGTCTTTCCGAATGAGTCGGGTCTCACCGACTAATACATGAGGTGGTGCATCGGCATATTGTTTCATTGAGCGCTTTGTGTCTTGGTGACGGGCATAAGAAAGTTCATATCGACAAGACTTATTTGATGTCATAGTGATCGAGATCCATCTCTAGGCATCTATCGGTGTGACATTCTCTTTTGTTTTCATGATAGAAAAGGATTATATTGGCATAAGTTATACTGTCGGTATGTGGTCATAGCAAAATTTCTTTGTGTCACCGATCGGAGGTTGAATGGGAACATATCGGCAAGAGTTTAAGGCTTCAGTGAAGGGTTAGAGCGAAAAGGGTTATGTCTCCCCGACGAATGCATGTGGAAGTCTATCGTGAGTGTTGTATTGGTATGTGAGTCTGCAAAGACATATTGTCTCATCGTAGGTATGCATATGGGAGACTTACTCGGTAAAACTAATAGCTATACGATATAATATCTTGGTGAGGTTTTCTTGTCTTGTTGACTGACAATGTAAAGGTATGCATCTCGGTAAGAGTTGGGGTTTTTGGCGTGAGGTCTCGGCGAGTGACCTTTAGTCTCGCCGATGGAGCACAATGGGGGATTCTGTCGATATTGGATTTGACTTATCTCAGTGACACACAAGTGGATGAAGACTTTTGGAAAGACATGGTGTGCTCTACAGGAGGTCTCCTCGATATCATAATGTTATAGCGAAGCACATAAGACAAAAGGTATCTATCGGTGTGAGAACATTAATGTCTTGGTGATCTAGTGTGAGCTCGAGGCTTTCAAAAAAACAAAGTGAATTCTCTATATGGACTACCGGATAGCGAAGGGTCACGGCGAAACAGAAGGAACCAAAGTATGATTAACGATTGAATTGCCTTCGACATAATGTTACATTGACAGAAATGAGAGTTTAGGGAAAAATTTCATGATTATTCTTTTTGGCTGGGTATGGAACCCTAGCCTAGCTGCCATCATGAGAATTTTAGTTTCTGTTGTTGCTGGTTGTAACGGCTTTATCAGTGGTATATGGAAGTTTTATTTGGTACATTTCTGGCTGGAAGCTCAACAGTGGTTGATGGAGCCATGGGAGTTGCAGATTTGTCTGTGGTGGGTAGTTGTGCTTTTTAAGCATTGAAATGATCACATACGTTTCAGATTTGTTGAGGTCGGCTCTTAGCTGGGTGAAACGGCTCTTGTATTGGGAAATCAATTTCACCTCGACTAATAATCTTGCTAGGTACAAGATGAAGTTTTCTTTTATAAACAACTCTGTTAACTTCAGTCTGAACATTCACAGGTTGGTTGTTCAGTCGTTACTTCTGAAGACAGTTATTTTTCTAGCATTTAAATAAAAAAAATGTATAAATAGAAGAAGAAAACTATGTTTTATGTTCGGTTGTTGTAATTCTAAGATTATCATTCCTTGGCTGTATGAAAATGTATGGATAAACTCTACAATAAAATATGAATAACAAGATGCAGAGATATTGTAAATTTCTTCTCTATATAGTATTTTAGGGATTCAATTATTGAATCTTTAAGGTATTCTGTAGACAAGAAAACAAAGAAACATGTGCTTAACTGAAAAAAAGTCCTTTGAGGATATTTTTATTGTTCAAAAATATAATTTGAGGGTTAGTTCTCCTTGAGATAGATATCTCTAAATGAGGGGTTGGTGCTCCTTGAAGGTGGGTGCTCAAAAATCAACCTAGGCATTATTGAGCAGGTTATTTCAAAGATTAAACACGAAGGCATTTGAGAGAGTGGTTTTATACCCCAGGAGGGTTTTCCACTTAGAAAATTCTTGTCTCTTTGTTCCTCTAAGTTCTCACTGCTTTACTATGTTGTTATTTCAGTTCACTGTTTGGTTATTACTTTTCTCAATTCTATTTATAAATGATTACATTCAACTCATGAATGTTTTAATCAAATATATTGAGATCAAATCTAAGCTATGTTTTTGAATTTAATGAAAATTGGTCAAATCTGTTAAGACAATGATTCACCCCCTCTTAGTGTCATTTTAACTCCAACAATTGGTATCGAGGCGTGAGGGTCCCCTAATAGGTTTAATCACCTTGGATTGATCTTGGTCTTGGAGTTTGTTTTTAATGGCACATTCTCAAGATGATGCCTCTGTAACCAGAGCTTCGTTATTTGATGGAACAAATTATGTGTTCTGGAAAATCAGAATGGAAGCTTTTCTTATTTATTTTGATGTTGATGTTTGGAGCATTGTTATAAATGCTTACAATGTACAGCCTCTATTCCCATTGATCTTGCTAAAAAAAAAGAGGTATGAAACAAATGCCAGAGCTAAGCATTCCATCTTGTGTGGGTTAACTAAAGATGTTCATTAAAGTCATGCATTGCAAATCTACTCATGAAATCTAGGAAAAACTTGAAACTATATATCAAGGGAATGAGAAAGTCAAACTGTCAAAAATCATTACACTCAAAGCATCAGTTTGAGGAGTTGAAAATGAAGGATGATGAGAAAAGTGGCTGAATATTTCCTAAGAGTTGATGAAGTTGTCAATGCAATGAAAGGTCTAGGTCAAGAGGTTAATGAATTTGATGTGGTCACAAAGGTTGTTAGAACCTTACCATCCAAATTTGAATCTAAGGTTTCAGCCCTAGAAGAAAAGAAACACTTTGATCAGCTTACCTTAGACAGCCTGCAAGGAATACTTACTGCCTATGAAATAAGAACTAGCAAAAACAATTCAACAGGAAAAAAACGCCTTTAACACTGAAAAGAAAGAAAAAGTCAAAGTTTGTGAATCAGAGTTGTTCCGATTCTAAAGAATCCCATTTTGTTAGAAGATTTAAAAAGGGATCAGGAAAATATAAGGAAAACTTCCCTTTAAATGTTTTAACTGTGGCAAAATAGGTCACTTTGCTGCAAAGTGTCCCTATGATGATCAAATCTGTGACAACGAGACAACTGAAAAAACCTAAGAAGAAGGCCTTTAAACCTAAACGTAATTTCAACTTCATAAAGAAGAAGAGTTTGTTTAGCAAAGATGAAACTGATTTTGAGTCTGAAGATTCATCAGCAGAAGAAGATGAAACCTTGTTCATGACTGAGATTACTCAGCAAGAAGATACAAACACCATTGACATTGAAGAAGGTGAAGTAGATCTTGAAAGTGAGCTGAAATGTGCTTTACAAGAGATCAGAAAACTCAAAAAAAAAGTTCTTGCTCAAGAACATAAACTAGATCAAGAAATGGTCTCTCTGAAAACTCAGCTTGAAGAAGCTAAAAGAGTTGAAGACTGTCTTCGAGAGACTATAAGCTGTAAAGATCATGAAATTCAAAAATGGAACAAGAAGTAGTCTGTCTTAGGAAGGAAATTGAAAAATATGAAAGCACTCTAAAACTAAATGAGATGCTCAGCAAGCAAAAGATGTACAAAGATAAAACTGGTGTTGGTTTTGAAAAGGGTGAATGCTCAATTGACCATGCAAAACAAAACCCCTCTGAAGTCAAAGGTTCAGTTTCAAATCACTCAGAATTTGGTAAGGATCATGTTCAGTCTTTAAGAGGTAATAGATCTTCATATAGTGTCAATCCTTTCTTCTATGGTTATTGTTTTTTCTACAACAAATTTGGCCATAAGGTGAGCACTTGTAGGCTTATGAATCCTAGAATACCCAAGTTTGGTCTTAGGAAACACTATGGTTTTGTTAGACAGATCAGATGTTTTAAATGCAATGCTTTGGGACATTCTGTCAAACAGTGCAGAACTGATCTGCAATCGAAACAACAAAAAATTAAAAAGGTTTGGAAACCTAAGACTATTAACAACATTGAGCAAACTATGTTGGTTCAAACTGCTTTTCATTCCAAGAAAAATGACTTATGGGTCCTGGACAGTGGATGTTCTAACCATATGACTGGCGACAAGGATAAGTTTATAAATCTTGAAGATTATGTAGGTGGATATGTTAAGTTTGGTGATAACTCTGGTATTCAAATTAAAGGTAGAGGTTCACTTCTTTTGAATGAAGACACTCCTATCTATAATGTGTACTATGTGGAAGGTCTCAAGCACAATCTTCTAAGTGTTAGTCAAATCTATGATAGTGGTTATCATGTTCTTTTCACTTCGCAGGGATGTGAGATTAAGAACAAGCTAGGAAAGGCTATTGCAGCTGGAAGGAGGACAAAAGGAAATGTGTACAATCTTCTCGACACATCAAGCAATGACAATAATCAAGGAAGAAATTGATCAGTTGAAAAATCAGACTTGGGAGTTAGTCCCAAGACCAGATGACAAGAATGTCATTGGAGGCAAATGGATATATAGAAACAAGCTTGATGAAAATGGTAATGTTATTTGCAACAAAGCAAGATTTGTTTGCAAAGGCTATGCTCAACAAGAAGGTATTGATTTTGGTGAAACCTTTGCACCCGTTGCTAGATTAGAATCTATCAGAATATTCTTGGCTTATTCTTATAAAGACTTTATTGTTTATCAAATGGATATCAAAACTTTTTTTTAAATGGCTATTTAGATGAAGAGGTCTATGTTGAACAACCTAAAGGATTTATGTGCAAAGATAAGCCTGATCATGTTTACAGATTGAAAAGGCCCTCTATGGCTTAAAACAAGCACCTATAGCTTGGTACAGTCACCTTCCTAAGGGTTCGTGAATTTGGAATTTCATATGTGGCTACAAAAATCTTATTTCGAATTCTCTTTCTTGGGATGTTAAAGATGGAAATTCGGCCCTTTTCTGGGAAGATTCATGGGGCGGCTATGGCAAGCTTGCAACACAAGACAATTTAAGAAACATCATGGAAGTTTCCAAATGGGTCTGGGGAAGTCGTGTGAAAGACTACTTCTCCACATCTCAGGTGGATGGGATTTTAAGGTGGTCGTGGAAGGATCCCAGGCAACTGGGACTTAGTATGGAGGAAGTGGAGGCCTTTGAAAGCATTCTTAAGGTGTGGTCTTTGAACATAAGGGTTGGGAAAGATGTCTTGAAGTGGTACGACTCAACTTTTGGAAATTACAGGGCCA
>VDFB02156981.1:22500-33470 GCA_007258455.2 Sequoia sempervirens
ATAAATATATTACAAGCTAACTTATAATTAAAATTTGATCTTTAATTAAAAAACATTAATGATATGTAAAATTATAAATATATTAGAAGCTAACTTATAAATATCTTAATTAACAAAATAATTATTTGAAGTTGGTGGAACTTTAAATAATTACATAATATTTTACTAATTATAATATTTAATAAAAATATTAATTATAATGTAATAGTGAGAACAATTTAATAATAAAAATAATATAATAGTCATATCAAAATAATAATATAATATTATGAATAATATAATCATTTTAATATATTATTAATATTAATAATAATATATTAATACAATATGGGGGTGGGCCTAGCTTGATTTGCTAGAGCATCATAAATAATAAATATTTATATTATATAATATTATATAGTAAATATAATATAATTTAATATAACTATATATTACAATATAACTTAATATAATTACATTATATAATATAATATAAATATAATATAAAGATAATATACTAATCCAATCATTAACAATATAATAATAATGTAACATAATAGAAACTTGATATATTAATAAAATTATAATAATATAATAGTTAATACATAAAAAAAATTAAAAAATATAATACTATTATTCTACAATAAAATTAATAATAATATTAAAATCATTTTCTAAATGACCTACCAATTGATCTCATTTACTATACAAATGTGTGCAAAAAAAATTGACCAATACAAATGTGTGCAAAAAAATAAACCAATTTTTCTCTGATTGACCTTCCACACCTCTTCGGTGTACCCATTACACAAGGTGTGATTGCTAGTTTAGAGTCATAGAAGAAAAAATAATAAGCATCAACATCACACATATTAAGGTGTAAGATTTTCATATTTTTTCACTATTTGAAAACTTGTATAATTTGACAAAAAAGAAAAAAAGAAAAGAGACTCAAGAAATAGAAAAAGAACAAGTAGATAACAAAAGAGCAACATATTCACATAAATAACTAAAATCCAAATAATTGTTTAAAATACACACATACACACATTTGGATACAAAGTAGGGGATTGCTATTTGATTCATTAGAGATGTTAATACAACCAAGGTTAGAGGATCCAATTAAGAATTGTTTAGCCTTGCACCCAAATATGAGTTTACCAATATAAACCCTACTTGTTTAATATTTTTGATTTATTTTAATACTTATATTATATTTTATAAAGAACAAAAATAATAAGCAATGTCAATATCTAATGTATTTTTATTTATGTATTTGTTTTCAAAGTTTGGATTTTTAATTTTGAGCAATTCTATAAACATTTTGTTATTGTGATTTTCTTTCAATCTACGTTTAAATATTATTAGTGTATAATTGTGTTTAGGTATTATTATTTTTTTATAAAATATATTATTTTTTATAAGAATATTGTATCATATTAAAAAGGAGATTTTAGATAGTCTATTATAAAAAAAGATAACCATCAAATGTAGGCTTTAATTTCTAGTACATTTTAAAAAAATAGTACAAGTTTATTTGTGTAATGAAACTAATTGTACTACCCAAATAAATCTAGGTTAACTAGTTAGAAGTATATTTTTATTCATTAAGTAAATATGCAAATCATAAAAACTTTACCCAACACATGACATGTTAAATACTAACAATTAATTTAAGTATCATGTAAAAATCACATGGCCTAAAGGAAATTACTTGCTTATCTCCTTAAAAAACTAAAATCTCATAGTATAATGAGTGGATTTTCCACATACAAAATAGTGGCATAAATCAAAAGTAAATTATATAAATGATTTCTTTATTTTAAATCCACAAGCTAGTCCCTCCAAGTTCCAATTGTAAATTGGATTTAAGTTCTCAACAAATAATCCATTAGTGTAAACTATAATAAATTGTAATGATCATCCAAAAAAAAGTTATAAGTTTATTTGTTGAATGAAACTAATTGTACTGCCCAAATAAATATAGGTTAACAAACTAGAAGTATACTTTTATATGCTAGGAAGATATGCAAATCATAAAAACTTTAGTGAACACATGACATGTTAGATGCTAACAATTAATTTAAGCATCATGTAAAAATCATAAAATCGAAAGGAAATTGCTTGATTATATTCTAAAAAGCATAAAAGGTCATAATAAAATGAGCCAACTTTCCATATATAAAATAGTGGTCTAAATCAAAAGTACACTGTATAAATGATTTCTTTATCTCCAATCTATAGGCTACTCCCTCCAAGCTTTGTCTCAAATGGATTTAAATACTCAATATAGATAATCTATTAATGTAAACTACAATACACTATCATGAGAATCCAAAAAAATGTTGACCATAATCCTCCATTATAATATCATCAACACCTGCAATGTACATGAGTTAGTTATAAAGTTAATTTATAAATTAAAGACTCAAAATTGATTGAAGTTCATTTTTTGTTTCCTTGCCATCTGTAGTTTGCATTCCATCCATTGTTGTTTTTGTTTGCTTAAGATCAACAAAAAAGGGTAAAATATGTTGTTGAGTGCTTTGTTGATCATCTAAAGATGTAATAACATGCACATTTAACAAATCAACTTATATAAAATTAATTTAAAAATTAAAAAACTCATAAATTAATTGAATTTTATTTCTTATTTTATTTACCATCTACAATTTGTAGTTCATCCATTGTTGTTGTTGTCTGATTAAGATCAACATAAAAGGGTAACATTTGTTGAGTATTTTTTTGATCATCTAAAGTTGCAACAACATGCACATCAATATAAGTAATTTTAAAATTAAAGACTCAAAATTGATTGAAAATCATTTTTAAACTTCTTTACCATCTCTAGTTTGCATCACATCCATTTTTGTTGTTATTTGGTTGAGATCAATAGAATAGGGTAACATATATTGTTGAGTATTTTGTTGATCATCTAAAATTGTAATAGCATCCACATTTAACACATAAAACTTAGATAAAATTTTCAAGTGTAAGATTACATTATCTAAATAATCTGAAAATATTAACATTATTAATTACTTGGAATGGTGTGTTGAAATTCTCGAATAGGGGTAGCACAGAGCATTAATGGTTGACTTTTACAAATTGTATCTGTTGTTATTTCATCATATATAAAAAAAGGTTGGAAATAGGAATTGAGTATTTTTATATAAAATAAATGAAAAAATTAATAAATAAAAATTTACCATCTATAAGTCGTATTTCATCCATTATTGTTTGGTTTAGATCAATAGAGAATGGTAATCGATGTCGTAGAGTATTTTCTTGATCATCCAAACCTACAATGACATATACTTAACATATGAAATAAGAGAAAAAATTATTTTCGTGTAAATTAGTAAAATAATTTTGAATAAATATACCCACTTTGTTGTTGCATTCTAATAACCCTTTATTCTTGTATTGTTATGCTTGAATGGTTGAAACTTTTCTTCTTCTTTTGTTTTCTATCTCTTGTAGAGGGGAATTGAAATTATTCATACTCCTCAGCTCTTTCATTCAAGTCTTGACAAATAGCAGTTCCTCTTTGATGAATATAATGACATTTGTGCATTTTTGTTGGGCTAAACCATGGTGACATTCGTTTCATAGGCATGTTGTCTGAGCCAGGAATTGATGTGAATTTTGAAGAGGAGGAAAGAGATACATGAAGATCTTTCTTAAATCTTTCAACACATTGATTAAAAATAAGTATTTCATTGGCTCTGGTTGATAAATTCTGAAGTACTAAATTTAAATAATCAATAGAATTTTGAAAGTTATCATTGGATACATCAGATAATTTCCTGCAATCTATAATAAAAATAACAATGTTTAAGTATAAGTTTTTTAGAAAAAATTTAATATTTTATTAAAAAAATATGAAATTGATATTTACCTATTGTTTTCTCTTCACCAATCCCAACCCCAACCTCCTCTTGATCTTTTGTTTGAATGTGAACATCTATATAAATTGAAATAAGAATTAATTGATTCTAAGAACCATACGGATCAACCAATATTTTATTATAAAAATCATATGAACATTACTAGTAATATTGATTTCATGACTAAAATTCCCTCTAACATCATCGTTATCAGCAACAACTAATGGAATGACACCATCTGCAATATGATAAAATTACTTTTGTTAGTTTTGAGAAAATATAATATTAAAAATATATTAATATTAAACTTAAATTTAAAATAACACTTACCAAAGACTTGATCTTGCTCGTTGGCTTTGTTTCTCTTTAGGAGATCTAATATCTTCAACACATGTTTGCATGTGTTTCCCCTCTTTGCCCATTGACAGTCACATATATGTAAATTTGGTCCAAATCTTCTAACAAGATACCATTTTGTTGGATCAGTTTGACTTCTTATCTTATACATATTAGAGATATCATATGGATAAAAATCTATATCTGGTATTTTTTTCCTCTCTAATGTAGTTGTCTAATATATCTTTCCTTTTTAAAGTTACTTAAAAATCCTGATAACTGCAAATATCTTTTATTTTTATAAAATAGCTCTACTCTATGAAGAAGAGAATGAATAAGCCAATCCATTCTCCTTGTGCATTTCTTTGCATTTCTTAGCACGTTCACTTAAATAATGACTCTTGATGTGGAAGTGATATGACTTTATGAAAGCATTAGTTTCTTAGTTTGCATGAGAGAAGTTTTGGAAGTTGTTTGCCCACATCGCTATACAAACAAATAGGATGATGTCTTAGCATACATAATAACCATAAATTATATAAATGCATAAAAACCATAATGAAGAATTTGAAAAACTTACCAATACGGCCTTCATCATAACACCAAGTTTTCTTAAAGTGGTAAATGGATTTCTTCTCTTCTTTGAATTCCTCCATGAAATTTTTTTATTAGGTGAGTAATAATGTCTTCATTGTCACTCGTTGCATACATTATCTCAGCTAATCTATCAAACATTTTTGTTCCAACATCTTTATTACTGGCATACCTGGATTATAAAAGAGATTATCAAGCTATGTCATTAAAAAAAGTAATGATTCACATATTTTAATTGAAAATTAACATTACCTGTACACATTTTTCAACCATGCCCTTCGTACATGCCAAATACATAAAAGTACTCGACAATCAAATGATAATCTACAAGTTACATTATAGAAATTGATAAGTAATGTTATAAAAAAATAAAATATTAAATTGAAACCCATTTTATTCTATATTTTAAAAAAAAAAAAAATATATATATATATATATATATATATATATATATATATATAAAAACTAAATATTAAACAATCATAATAATTTCCCTTTAGTTTAAATTAAAAAATAAGGTAAATTAAACCTGATGGCTTCAATCTCTGTAGTAGCATCATCTGTCATGAATGCATTGACATGCCAATCTTCTTTATATTGTTTTCTTCGTTTATAAACTTCTATTAGCCATTCATTTATATCTTCAACTATATTTTTTGAAGATATAGCCCATGCAACAGGTATACTAGCCTCTTGCTCATCAAAAACAAGTAAGGTACATATAATTGGTACTACATGAATAAACCAGTAACAAGTTACTATTTTGAGATAAAATAAATCAATGATTAAAATAAAATAAAAAATATAATTATTATTTTTACTTACACCATATTTGTTTGTTGAGAATGTAGAATCCATTACAATAATTGAGTTTTCTAAATGTTTCACCATCATTTCTCGCATCCATGGTGTTTGGATTCCTATGATAAATGGAAAATTTTATATGTTGTTTGGTCTTTTGCAATAGAAGAAGTTTTCTTTCTCCTCGACATGCCATAAGTTAACACTTTTTGCATCATCCTCATTTTTTTGTGATCAAATGGAGCACACTCTTTTCCATGCATTCAATACATCTTTCCTCAATAGACATGTGTCCCTCTTATTCATCAACTCAACCAAACCACGATCTAAGTAACATTTGTTGTTCACATATTGTGTCTATCCCCACACCCATTAGCAATAAGGACTCAATATATGATTTACATTCATTCGAAAACCTTGGTGCAAAACTACTCCTTCAGTCACCAGAAGGGTCATCCCTTCCATGACAAAATTCACCATTAGCATCACAATGACTCCACTCATTATATGTAATAATTGCAACATTTGGTCTAGACCATAGATGACCCTAACTTGAAAGTGAGTTTGACAACCCATTTTTTTATAAACCTTTGCTTCCTTTTCATGTTTTCAGGTTTGTTTCTATTGTCTTCAGGTCCATAAGCACACCAATAACTATTTATACATGAAAAAAATATACGTATTAATATATATAACAAAAATTAAATAAAAAAATGGCAAACATATTGATTATATTAAATCTACACAGACCTTGAGTACATCTTCGTAGTGTGATTAGTGTAATTTGCAATGTTGTTCTCTCTATGCAATTTACATACACATGTTGTCTCTATACTATCCAATAAACCTTCTCCTTTAACAAAGTGAGGAAGTCTTTCAAGAGGGATTGCAACACATAAGCCCATCTCACTATTTTCATCTCCAATAGGTGTCCATTCAAGGTCATCACTTGAGAAATGATTTGCTTGGTTGGGAATATCTTACACATCTAGTCTGTTTAGTAATTCCCATTTATTCTTTCTACACATTTTGAAAAAAAAAGATGACTATTACTCCTCAATCTTGTTCAAAAAATATAGGAACAACTATCTTGATTATTAACATAATCATTACACCTTTTTTAATTTTAAGTAATAGCAAATAAAATTAATAATTGAATTTTGACCAACTTTAACTTAGTATTCACACTTTTTCCTTTGAACTTCAAAATATTATAAGAATGATTTAAATGACCTATTGCAAAATAGTATATCAAAAATTAGGATCAACAAAACAATATACTAATATCAAAATAGTAGAAATATAATTTTATCCTCAATATGATAGAATGTCATATTTCTTGATCGAATGTCATATTTGTCCATTGATTTTTTTTTTCCATATTCACTTCTTAAAACTTATCAAAGTAATAGAAATATCATTTTATGTTCAATATGATAGAATGCCATATTTCTTGATTGAATGTTTTTTCCATATTCACTTCTACCTAAAACTTATCCAAACATGTAGCTTAAAAATTAGCAAAACCTTGGTAAGAAAACTAAAGCAATGGAAACACTCACTTAAAAGAATAATATAATTAAAATTATTTATGAAACTACCCTCATTCAAACTAACTTTACTTTACAAATATATTTCAAACTCTCTTGCCTATAGCTCTTTATGGAAACTCTTACCACCTCCTATTCATCCCTTGCCTCCGGTACTTATGTACGTTCCCATATCAAACATCAAGGAATTGGGAAAGGGCTTCTTTCCACATCAAAGAAGCACCAATTCCCCCATGGGATGCTGGTTTGAGCATTAGAATAAGATTTCATTAGTAGTTTATTTGATTACTTTGTTTTGATTTCATGTTCTTGTGTTTGAATGAATTTAATGGGGAATGCTTACATTTACACTTGTTTATGGACTAATGTTTGATTGTTTTTTCATGTTTGAGTAGGTCTAGGCAAAATATTCTACACACACACACACACACATATATATATAAATATAAATATATTGAACCATATATTTATCTCATATATTCCTATGTGATGGGGACATCACAAGTCTCCCCCACTTGACTTTGCCTGTCCTCGAGCGAGCCTTATAACTCTTTTCTTTCTTACACTCTTGATGTTCTTGGCCGGTACAGTTTTCTTCATCCTAGAAAAGGATTGTAACATTTTGTTACATCTAATCTCTTTCTAGGCCCTCTAGATACCTCACTATGGAGTGTATCCAACCTTAAAATCTTGGGAAAAGATGGGAACATCTCTTCCTAGGCCCTCTAGATACCTTATTTAAAGGTATCCAACCTTAGAATCCTAGGAAAAGGTTGTAACACCTCTTCCTAAGCCCTCTTAATACCTTATTCTTAAGTGTATCCAGCCTAAAAATCCTATTAAAAGTTTGGATCATCTCTTCCCAGGCCCTCTGGATACCTTATTTAAGGATATCTAGCCTTAGAATCCTAGGAAAAGGTTGTAACACCTCTTCCCAGGCCTTCTAGATACCATATTCTTAAGTGTATCCAGCCTTATAATTCTGAAAAATACCGAAACATCTCTTCCAGACCCTTTGGATACCTTACTCTTAAGTGTACCCAACATTAGAATCCTAGAAAAAAATGTAACATCTCTTCTAGGCCTTCTGGATACCTAATTTCTCAACTATATCCAGCCTTATAATCTTGAAAGCGAGCTTTTCACTTCTTAGGCCTTATGGATACCAAATATTTTGGTGTATCCATCATTAAGCTCTTACATGTATTGTAATGCCATATTGCATACTATCTTCAGGTTATGTCCTTGTGCACAAAGAATGTCTTATTAAATTATTTTGAAGATATTACATCCAAAAGTTCATTTCTTGTTCTAGTCAAGGGCCATCACATGTTTTTCCCTTCCTGAATTTTTTAATTCTTAAATGCCTTAATATTTTTTTCTCTTTCCCATGTAGCATCGTCTTCAGGAAGTCCCCTCCATTTGATTAAAAACTCGGTGATGATCTTGTTCCTTAATTTCCTTTCTCTGGTGTCTATGATGAATTCTAGTTCTAAAGTGAGTTTCCCTTCCTCATCTAGAAGAGGTAACTCAGTGCAATGGAGGACTTGCTGCCCAAGGACCTTTTTAAGCTTGGATACATGGAAGACATTATGGATCTTGTTGTGCTTTGGTAGATCTATCTCATAAGCTACCTCGCTCACTCTTCTTATAACTTTGTAAGGACCATATAAACATGGTTTTAACTTTTCAGCCCCACTCTTTTTTATTCATGTTTGCTTATATGGATGTAGCCGCAGGAAAACTAGATCTCCAACTTCAAATGTCCTTTCTATGTGATGTCGGTTAGCATAGATTTTCTATTGGTTCTGGGCTTGTTGCAAATTTTCCTTAAGGGTCTTCATGAGGTTGATATTTTTCTGTATGAAGTCTTGTGCACGTTGTAACTTGCTTTCTTGGGTGACCAAATTTCTAAAGGAAGGGGCTTCATATCCATATAGGGCCTTGAAGGGGCTCATTCCAATTGACATGTTGTGGGTGGTATTATAACAATACTCACCCAAGTGTAGCCAATTTATCCATGCAGTTTGTTGACCTGTGACATAATTTCGCAAGTAACCCTCTATCCATTTGTTAACTATCTCTGTTTTCCCATCTGTTTGTGGGTGGTAACTTGTGCTTGGAGTTAGATTTGTCCCTGCTAGCCGAAAAACTTCTTGCCAAAATTGGCTAAGAAATTTACTATCCCGATCACTAAAGATTGTTTTGGGTATCCCATGAAGACGAAAAACCTCCTTAAAGAATAATTCTGCTACCTAAGATGCTTTGTATTCTGATGAAATTGCAAAGAAGTGGGTATACTTAGTAAGTCTGTCCACTATCACATAAATACTATCTTTTCCATGTATCTTGAGAAATTCGGTTATGAAATCCATCAAGATACTTTCCCATTTTTGATTGGGAATGGATAGTGGTTGTAGTAGTCCTACAGGATGACTTTGTTCCACTTTATTTTGTTGACAAGTCATGCATTCTTGTACATGTTTGAGCACATCACTTTTTAATCCCTTCCATGAATACTTCTCTCTAACTTGTTTATACGTTTTGTAGTATCCTTGGTGGCCGGCCAGAGGGCTATCATGGAATTCCTTAATAATTTTGTTCTTTATCTTTGAGTGGGGAACAAGAAATATCCTTCCCTTATATAAGATGAGATCATCCCATATCTTGTATTCTTCATTTGGCCTCCTTCCTTCTAAGATCTCGGAGGCCTGTGCATCTTTGGCATACTCAGTAATAATGTCATTTTTCCAGTCATTTGAAGGCGCCTAGATAACGCATCTGCCACTTCATTGCTAGTTCCTTTAACATATTCTATGTCAAAATCATAGGCTTGAACTCTGCTCACCCACTTTTGTTGACGATCATTAAGATCCATTTGATGCATGAAGAATCTTAGACTATTGTGATCTGTTTTAATGATGAATTTTCCACAGACTAGGTATTGTCTAAATTTGGCTAGGGTGTGCATAATAGCCAACATCTCTTTGCCATAGATGGAGTAGTGCTTCTCGGTCTCAGTCAGTTTGCGGCTTTCAAAGGCTATTGGATGTTTCCTTTGCATGAGAACTACGCTGATTCCTTCTCCGGAGGCATCACATTGCATCTCAAATGGTAGTGTGAAGTCGGGAATGGCAAGGACAGAGCAGGTACTCATAGCTTCCTTTAGTTGCTCAAAGGCTTTTTGTGCTTGTTCATTCCACATAAAGGCCCCCTTTCTAGTCAAGTCTGTGAGGGGAGAGGCTAACTTGGAGAATCCCTTTACGAAATGCCTATAATAGCTGCATAATCTGACAAAGCCTTTAAGTTGATTCAAAGTCCTTGGCTTGGGCCATTATTTGATGGCCTTAATCTTCTCCTCATCCACGCTTACCCTTTCTGGATTTATTTTGTGTCCCAAGTAGAGTATTTCTTCTAGCCCAAATTCACATTTTGACATTTTTGCATAAAGGGATTCTGATTCCAGAATACTTAAAACTTCTTCGATATGATGAAGATGCTCTTCCCATGTTTTGCTATAGATCAAGATATCATCAAAGAAGATTAGTAAGAACTTCCTCAGTTGTTGGTGGAAAATGTGGTTCATGCACGATTGGAAGGTGGTTAGCGTGTTGGTGAGACCAAAGGGAAAGACTAGAAATTCAAAATGCCCATAATGGCATCGAAATGTTGTGTTTGGTACATCTTCCTTATTCATTCGGATTTGATGATATCCCGAGCGTAAATCAATTTTGGAAAAATATCTCTCTCCATGAAGTTCATCCAATAATTCATCTATCCTTGGGATTAGATACTAGTTCTTGATAGTTTTTTGGTTTAA
>VDFB02156982.1:0-14230 GCA_007258455.2 Sequoia sempervirens
TTGCCTAACTCTGAATTTTCTAAATTTTTCGCCACTTAAGGGCCTATTTTTTCCATGATAATCTTGCACATACCCTTTGAAAAGTACAATGGTAAAGGAGATCCTAATTGTCATATATCGACTTATATGACATTATGTAGTGATTTGATCTTCGAGGATAAGCTCCTAGCTAAACTATTTCCTAGGTCATATAAAGACACATGCCTTGGAGTGGTTTTGCTCCTTACTAAATAAATCAATAAATTCATTCAAAGAACTTGTTGATGCATTCATCTGACACTTTCAAGCAAACATTGGTCTTGAAATTACATTAACTAATTTAGTGAGGTGAAAACAAGTAAAATATGAAAAATTAATAAACTTCATAGGGTGATATCAATCAATTTACTCACAAATCAACTATGCTCTTCCGAATTGAACTTGGTAGCAATGAGGAGCTCCCAAAACCTAGCTCCAATGAAGAAGGCCCTTGTGGAAATGGCTTTAGATTCCAGCAATGGAAAATGAAATGCAACTTGGATGGTGATGGTGATGGTGTAGTTGTTGAAGAAGAGGTTGAGGATGGAAACATTTCTATAGATTTGATTGCTCTGGATGAATTTGTTGGATTTGTTGGTGGTGGCTCTATTTATGTCAATGATTTATATTTTATGTTTAAGGGTTGTTTCAGGATTTTTGGGTATAAATATGATTTTGAGCTCCTCCTTGATGTTCTCGTGGAGGCCCAATTGGTAGCCAAGCTATGTGTTGATCCTTTTTTTTGGTGGGGAATAGCGATATGTTGGATTATAAGGAGGATTCATTCCTTCTCCATAGGGGCTCGATTGGAAAGGGTTTTTTCAATCTAGTTCTTGATGGGTTTTCTCTTAAGAGGGGATTTATACTACTCCCTCCCAAGACCCCCCTCCTCTACCTGATCTAGATTTTCTTGAACCAATTTTCCTTCCTTCCCCTGCTATGGATTTTTTGATGGAAGTGTTTGAGTCTTCCCTCTCTCTTTAGGCAGGCTCGAATCTTGGTTCTCCCTATTTTGGGTTGCATCAGGATTGTGTTGTGGAGGTTCTCCATTTTTTGGAGCCTCAATCTCCTCCTCCTTGTGGAAGTGTTGTTTTTGGTGGGTTTTCTTCTATGGCCTCTTCTAGCTAGAATGTGATCAGATTTGTTGGGGCTCCTCTTTCTCCTCTCACTATTCCTAATGTGTGGATTGATAGAACTTTTTCTAGTTCAGAAGCTACTCTTATTGGTATATTTAATGGCTTTAGACTAAATAATGTTGTTATTTGCTAGTGGGATTTAGAGCATTGGTCTATTCTTGATCTTTGCATAATGTCCTTGATGAATGTGTTCTTTCTTTTCTCCTTTCATTCCATGGAGGAGTGCACTTGCATTTATCAAAAAGGCCCTTGGTTTTTTGGCAAAACTCTTCTACACCTTCAAAGTTGGTATGTTGTCTTTGACGTTACTAAGCTCAATTTGTAGCCTATTTGGGTGTGTCTCCTTGAAATCTCTTTGGAATTTTGGGATGGAGATATTCTTAAAGATATTGCTAATTTTGTTGGTCATTTTAATACCTTATATAAGGTTACTAAATATTGATCCAACTTTCTTTTTGTAATATTTTGTGTCTTGGTTGAGTTTGGTTCTGTGTTGCCCAAAAGTGTGAATCTTTGCTCGAAGCTTGCGACTTCAGTGAAAGATCTTCATTATGAAATTTCTCAACTAAATCCTAACATGTTGGGCTAGCTTCACAATACCACATTGAATACCCAAAATGGGGAAACTCTTGTTCAGTCTATTGCAACTTCGATCTCGATTGGAATTATTGGTAAAGGTCCTATATTAGGGATAAAAAAGAAGCTAGATGTTTGGGTGGGTAGTCCTTCTACAATTTTTCATCCTATGGTTATTGGTAAAGGTATGTCCTTTGCTAAGATCTTCAGGTTGGATGGTGTTTCTTGCAAGTTTAAGATAATTTTTTTACATGTGATTGGAAGCTTTCCTATTGATTGGCATCTTCAATCGCACCTAGCTCTGTGGCCTTGGTTGAAGTTTGGATTCAAACCTCCTTGGTTGTTTGTTGCTGGTTTTGGGTCCTTCCAATACCTTCTCCCAATTATTTTATCTGATCAAAAGCTTTGCTATTCTCCTTGTTTTTTCTTTGTCTCACCTCTAGTGTGATTTATTTACTTTTTTCCTTTATGACTATTCAATAATGGGTACAATCTAGGTTCCAAAATTCACCTTAATCAAAACTATGATCTTCATAATTTGTTGATGTTCAAAGAATGTTCATTCAAAATTTGCAATATCAAATTAGGGATAAGATATTTTTAATGAAATATCTATCCTATACACACTTGTGTACGACTCTTCATGACTATTGAAATTTAACTATTTTTCTTAAAGAGACATACTCATCAAATCCTAATGAGAAATTAAAATATATGCCACAAAACAAATATCAATCTTTTAAGAAGAAAACCAAGAACTTTATCAAGATAAGCACACCTCAAACAACCAACCACATTGAGTCACAAGTTGAAACCATAAGTTCAACTCCATGTCAATTCAGGGTGAGGGACAGAGAATTCACATATTTTATTTATTCCCTTCATTCAATCATGTTACAAATTTTGAGAAAGAACCTAATCCAATCACCTCTGATTAGACATGTGGATACATCAAATCCTTCATCTTTAAATTTTAACCCAAAATAAGTTTTTCAATATCTTCGTACATATGGATATGATACAAAATGATGTATGCATCTTAAAAATTAAGTGCAAGACCTCATCGATTCTAATCACATCTAGTAAAGTGGTGATAATGGTAAATGAAACAAGCTTGTTTCCCCACCAAATCAAAATTTTCAAATATTTGCAAATCCCATCCCAAATCGTGCATCCAACTTTGTACAAGCCTGTGAGGATAAAAATGATGATAAGAATGATGATGAAAATGATGACAAAAATAATGATGAGGATGGTCTAGACAACATGGTTTCTTTAATATATGTTCAACCTCATAAGGGAAAAATGAATTTGTTACCTGACATTGCTTTCACCCATATTCATGCATCTATACATGTGTCTGATGGTCCTCTCTATATCACCGATCGTATCAATGACAAACCTACACAACGAATAACCAATGATCATGTGTGTTTAGAAAATGATATCATTGAGGAATTCATGTATGTGCATGAGATTTATCAATATTGTAATGCACAATAAAACTCATGATTGAAAACTTATGATGTTTTTTCTTTCCCTATTATAGGTTTGATCAATCTTCCTCTTAAGGTTGGAACAAAAAAATTAGATGTCTCATTATGTATCATACCAACATCAAACCAATTCCTTGTGAAGCTAGGCTATCCATGGATATACTCTATGAATGTTATACCATAGGTTATGTACACAAGTGTAATAATTTCCCCTTTAAGATCAAATATTCACAGTGCATCATAGTGGGTTTAATCCTATCTTCCTATGGAAACTTTCCTTGGACTACTTTTTGCCTCAACCCATGGAACCTATTAAAACTCATGAAGACTTCTTTTTTAGATCATATGTATAATTTTTTTAAGGAAAAGCACATAATAGTATTATTCATTAGAATTATTTTTGGAAATGATAAGTTTATGGTTGTCCCTCCCACCCCATAGGTTGTGGATGAACCTCTGTCTAAAGAAAACACTGTCCAAATTAACCAAGGAAAATATGTTGCAGTTCCTCCACCTATATCATATAAAATACCAAGATTCAATCACACACTTCCTTTCATGATTCTAAAAGTAAAGCAAGTGTATAGGCCTAAAAATACAATGGTTTCCAAACCCTCAATGGTCCCTTTAGTTCCTCCCCTAAGGGAAGGGAGGGAAGGGAATAGACCAATAGTTGAGAAACCCACCCTTACACATTCACAAATTGAAAGATGCACAAGAAGAAAAAAAAATGCTAAAGAGTGTAGGCAACGACATCATGCTCTTGCTCTTCAGTTGGAAGAAAAGCATCAAAAATTACTTGAAAATCATAAAACTATGCATATAAATCAAGAGAAATTAAAAATTTCATCAAAATAAAAACTAAAACAAGAACATATAACTGACATTATCATTAAACTACCCATGGTCATAAAAATGGAGGACAAGGATGAAGATGCTAGAATTGATGAAGAAGTGCATAATGATCTATGTCTATTATTTTCAAAGCCCATAGATTTAGATGGGGACAACCATGATGATCCTCTTATTGAGAGTGATTTACCATATGTTAAACTTGGTTATGCTCCTAGTACAAAACTTGTTGTAGTCCCCTTGGCTATTTGTCCACCTTCCCTATATGATGTTCAAGATTGGGATGCAAATAATTTTTTTTAGAAAGTCTTGCATGGTTGGTACCTTTGTATTTACTTTATACATGTGTCTTTTGTGTTTTCTTGCACATGATGTGATCTCTCATGTTGTGGTACTTGGTGTGCCTTTGTGAAGTAGTGATTTTTCTTTGGATTACTCTTGCTTCTCCTAAGGAAATATGATACTGTTATCACCTGAAATTGCACCCTTGTTGAACCTGATGTTCAACACCTCAGTGTAACATGGGAAGACTTGTAAAGCTGTGGGTCACTTGTAGACAGAGGTCAACCTCCGGAGAAGGCTGGCTTCCTTTGGTATCACATAAACTACTGATTTTGAAAGGAAAAGGGAGAAAGAGTGCATAAAAATAAAAATAAACACTGTGGTGATACATAGAACTAATAAGAGCAATGGAATACTTAGGCTACACTTGAAAACTGGTGATGGACATGGGACTGCACAACAAGATTCTGTAGATTATGCATACAAACAGGTTTGACATGCACACACTTTCAAGAAGGAAAAGCATATTTTCACAAATTAAAAGCTCATGTGCAATTGAATAAACACAGTTTGTAACTTACATAGTACTACTTTTGCAAAGAAAGGCATGCTAACATGAAAAAAAAGCTATAAGGAAAAGAAAGATTTCACTAAGTAGCTCGATGAATCACTTAAAATGCACAATACTTCACAAGAACTAGAAGGAAAAAAAGAACCATCAATGGTAACCAAGGTAAGTTTTATATAGTTCATGCTCCAAATTGAGTTACAAAAGTTTGCTAATTTGAGAGAGGACTGCAAAAATTCATAGAATTTTGAAAAGCATCAGGAGAACCCCTTACAAAGAGGCAAAAAATTCCTTATATACAAAAGTATGTCGGCCCCTTAGGGCTTACAAAAATATCTCCTTCAGAAAGATCTGCCCTTAGATCTTTTGAATCAAGTTACATCTACATTCAATGCGTATTCTTGTTGTCCATGTCAGTGAAGAGTTGCTCTAGGAATGGCCTCCTTGATCTTTTGCAACTACCGCATTCACTTCTGGTCTTCATGTCCCTCGTCTTCGAATCTCCTTTCCAAGCTGCTTTGAATGCTTATGAGCTCAAGGCAGATCCACGTCGTTTTCACTCTATTGATCTTCTTGGCATCGGTCAAGCTGCCAACGGTTTGCCTGTAGCTCCCTCTGATTGGTCGAATAGATGCCATACAAGCTACTTTGGGTTGTCAAAAGCTCTTCATCAGAATCGTATGTCGGTGAGACACTAGAAGTGTCTCCCTGATGCGATTAGACTCTTTAGCGATTATCGACATAGCTCATGACGATCAACAAGACCATATAGCGAGTTACAAAAGTCATATCGATATCACATAATAGCATCAGTGAGACAATCATTTTCAGCCAGATAACATGTCGAGCCCTTAGGAGTCATACTGATGTCGCCATCTCATTTCCTAGTCATCCGCATTCAGCAAGAGTTCCCTTACTCGGCAAGAGGTCATACCGATCTTTGTGAGTTATACCACTACACAAGATGTCGCCGAGACCATCGCTATCGGCAAGATATCATAGCGAACACAAAACACTCCCCCAAGCTCAAAAATCCTTCTTTCGGTGAGACACTAGCAAGTCGGGAAGACCTCACGTTGAGGCCCCATCATTATACTGCTGTGCTCCTTTGTCGGCGAGACACCCATGTGTCGGTGAGATCTCACGGCGAAGATCAACCTCTTTTGAACAACCCTTGGTGTGACCTTCGTCTGTCGGCAGGACCTCATGGCTAACAAGGGCTCACTTCCCCAATAACGATCTCCTTCAGCAAGACTCCTAGCGGTCGGCGAGACGTCTTGGCGAGCCCCAAAAATTTTTTAGCCAGAGTGCGGTTGATCGGCTAGACCTCATGCCAAAAGTACCTTCCTTTCTGTGAACTTGCTTCAATTCAGTGAGACCTCACGCCGAGATCATCACTTGTCACCGAGACTATCTCGTGTCGGTAGGACATCTCCCCATGAGCTCAGACCCTTTGCCGAAGGCATAACCTTGTACCGAGTGCATCATCCCCTTCGGCGAGACTTCACTTGGTCACCGAGACCTCATGTTGAACACAAACCAATCTCCCTGAGCTCATTCATTTCGGCGTGACTCCCATCAGTCGGGAAGACTTCTTTCCGAAGTCACAACATTATACTGAAGCCACTCCACTTTGGTGAGATCCTCGTTTGGTCGCTGAGATGTCACATCGACCTCCTTTCTTTTGCCGAGAGTTGATTTCATTTCAGCAAGACCCCTTAGCGATGAAAATGTCTGGCCGACTGAGACATTTCAAAATGAATAGAACCCCTGCTAGTTGGCAAGACAACTGGAAGGTCTTGCCGACCTTCTTCTCTGATGAGTTTATGCCAAATCTGACCGAGTAATGCCTTTCAATTGAGCTCCTTGAGGTACACATTAGGGGTATGATTTAACCATGCACAACAATGTCTCCATTTGGCCTTTATGAACACCTGAAACATAGATTCCTCTACCTGATTGAGCCCTGTGCGAAAATTGGGTAACATTTCTAGTGACCTTTGCTAGATGTTTGCCTGCTAAACATGTAACCAGTAGCCTAGGCCTATCCATTGGGCATAGAGTCATTGGGAAAATTGAGGAACAAACTTAGAGTAGCCTTGCACATGACTATAGCACATTGTAACTCAAGAAATAGACCGGGACATTGAAACTTATTGAAAACAGGAAAACTGTTGAATGGAAACTACTTATTTGTGTTGGAACAACACTTAGGGAATTGAAACAACAACTAAACCTACCCTATACTAACCAGTAAGAAACTGGTCAAACAAAACCATTCACAAGATGGTTGAAATAGTTGCCTTTTCTCCTCAATATAAAATGACTAGCATGCTTAAGGACAACTGAGTAAAAATGATACACAGAAAAATGTTTAACAAGATGATGCATTGCACCTTGAAAGAGGTGAACAAGTTCACTTACCTCCTTAAACTGATCATATGCATTTGTATTCAAAGGAGGATAAGTAAATTGTACACACTCTTTTTCAACTGCAAGTACATCTTTTATGCCACTTTTAGCTGTGGCTCCATGTGTGAGTACCTGATTAACCATTGGTGTTGTATCAAACTCCATCTGGGCTAGGTATCTAATTGGACAGCCTCTGGTAAAGGAAAAGCTTGAACTTTTCTTGCTAATCTCTTGTTCATGGGCTGCCATTTTATCACCTTGCTAGCTAGAAAGGTATAACCCCTGTGGCTGACTTGATGGAAAAGTAGTAACCTCCTCAGTATGCTCATGCTTTCCAAAATGAACACTCACTTCTTCAATGGAGAAAAATGAGATGGCTTCCTCCAACACACCTTCAATCAATTCATCAACCTCAGGCTCTTTTATAGACCAGAATGGAAGCTGCTTATAATTCTCATAATTATTGGAAGAATTACATTTTGATTCAGGCTTGTCTTTTTCAGCGAATGAAGACAACAATTCAAGTGGTGATGAAGTCTCAAGTTCTTCTTTACAATGGAATGGAATCTCCTCCAACCAGTTATAACCTTGCAAATCAGGCTCATTAGGCTCCTCCTGCTGTTTCAACATTTGTTCAAGTTTATGAACCTATTGTTCTAGTTCATCATGACTATCAACTACTTCTGAGTCTTCATAAGGATAAAAATTAGCTTCCTCCTCAAAAAAATCAGCAGTAGCTTTTTCAACCACAATATGTTCAAAAACATCAAAGCTCTCACCCTGGAGGATAGAAACAGGTTCAATTTCAGGCTTTTCTTCCTAAATTAAGGCCCTATTGTCTTGTTGATTATCATCAATTAGCAACCCACCCATGCTTTCTTGTTGTTCAATAATTTGCTGCTGTTGCTGTCTATATTCCTCCATAGCTAGATGTAGCAAATCAATATTTTTAGTCTCCTCCAAGTTGAGTGAGTTGTACTGGTCAAAGCTCTGCCCTTCTTTTACTTCCTGGATGCTAAAGCATGATTTCATTTGCATGATAGGTGAAGGAAACTCACAAGGTGACTGAGATGGGACTTTCCAACTTGGAATCCTGAGGGTAGAAGACTTATTGATAGGCTCACTAAAGAGCTTGGAAGGTTTCTCTTGTTTAAAGCTAGGAAACCTATATATGGAAGCATCCTCTTTTACCATATGATTCAACATTACAGGAGGAGGTGAGCTAAAACTAGGAATGGAAAGGGTTGCCTGTGTCTCATACCTTTGTGCTTAATAATCTAAATAAGCCTGACTACCTTGTACCTGAGCAGATAAGAATTTCATTTGCTCCTCTTTGGCTGCTATCTCTCTCTCAAGATCTTCAAACTGACATCCCAACTCCTGCTACTATGAAATAAGCTTTTTATGTTTCTTGACATCGACCAACATGCCATACATGTAGGAGAACACCTTACTGACACCATTAATCTGCATATGTTCAAACCTCTCGCTCAAAGCCCACAACACATGATCAAACTACTGGAGCAGGTCCATTATAGCTTGGCAAGGATGCTTTAGAGGCTGATTATGTAAATAATCATGTTGGTTAGCATCGAAAACCTCCTCCTAGGGTTGATTTTGATCAAATATCGGTCGACATAAAGGTTGACCAGGAGTGGGAGGGTGGGAAAAATGATGGAAATACTAGTAATCTGCTGATACCGGGTCATTTGACATAAAAACAATAGGTTGTTCTATATAGTATGGCTGATGACAGGACATATACACATGACTCTCATGAAATGGAGGAGGCAAGTCACTTTATTGTTGATAACTAAACATTGCAGAGATAAGACATGAGGTATAACAAGACTAAAGATCAAACCTTATTAATTACATACACCTGGGCTGCTGAAACCAGTTGTTATGAAGTTGGAGTCGCCATGATATGCTGATATTTTACCTCTGAAAGGCCTAAAATTTACTGGCTGCATATCAAAAACCAGTAATAGACATGTAATTTTCAAACTGTCTGTTCGACAGTCCCACCGGGCATGCCAAAAACTGTTATCACCTAAAATTGCACCCTTGTTGAACCTGATGTTCAACACCTCATTGTAACATGGGAAGACCTCTAAAGCTGTGGGTCACTTGTAGACAGAGGTCAACCTTCGGAGAAGGTCGGCTTCCTTTGGTATCACCTAAACTACTGATTTTGAAAGGAAAAGGGAGAAAGAGTGCATAAAAATAAAACTAAACACTATGGTGATACACCAAACTAATAAGAGCAATGCAATACTTAGGCTACACTTGAAAACTGGTGATGGACATGGGACTACACAACAAGATTCTGTAGATTATGCATACAAATAGGTTTGACATGCACACACTTTCAAGAAGGAAAAGCAGATTTTCACAAATGAAAAGCTCATGTGCAATTGAATAAACACAGTTTGTAACTTACATAGTACTACTTTTGCAAAGAAAGGCATGCTAACATGAAACAAAAGCTATAAGGAAAAGAAATATTTCACTAAGTAGCTTGATAAATCACTTAAAAATGCACAATACTTCACAAGAACCAAAAGGAAAAAATGAACCATCAATGGTAACCAAGGTAAGTTCTATATAACATGCTCCAAATTGAGTTACAAAAGTTTGCTAATTTGAGAGAGGACTGCAAAAAGTCACAGAATTTTGAAAAGCATCAGGAGAACCCCTTACAAAGAGGAAAAAAATGCCTTATATACAAAAGTATGTCAGCCCCTTAGGGCTTACAAAAATATCTCCTTCAGAAAGATCTGCCCTTATATCTTTTGAATCAAGTTACATCTACATTCAATGTGTATTCTTGCTATCCATGTCGATGAAGAGTTGCTCCAAGAATGGCCTCCTTGATCTTTTGCAACTACCGCATTCACTTCTGGTCTTCGTGTCCCTTGTCTTCGAATCTCCTTGCCTAGCTGCTTTGAATGCTTCTGAGCTCAAGGCAGATCCACGTCGTTTTCACTCTGTTGACCTTCTTGGCACTGGTCAAGCTACCAACAGTCTGCCTATAGCTCCCTCTGATTGGTCGAATAGATGCCATACAAGCTACTTTGGGCTGTCAAAAGCTCTTCATCAGAATCGCATGTTGGTGAGACACTAGAAGTGTCTCCCTGATGCAATTAAACTCTTCAGTGATTATCGACATAGCTCATGACAATTGGCAAGACCATATAGAGAGTTACAAAAGTCATATCGATATCACAAAATAGCATCAGCGAGACAATCATTTTCGGCCAGACAACATGGTGAGCCCTCAGGAGTCATACTGATGTCGCCATCTCATTGCCTAGTCATCTGCATTTGGAAAGAGTTCCCTTAGTCGGCAGGAGATCATACTGATCTTCATGAGTTATACCACTACACAAGATGTCGCTGAGACCTCGCTATCGGAAAGATATCATAGCGAACACAAAACACTCCCTCGAGCTCAAAAATCCTTCTTTCGGTGAGACACTGGAAAGTTGGGAAGACCTCACGCTGAGGCCCCATCATTATACCGTTGTGCTCCTCCGTCAGCAAGACACCCATGTGTCGGTGAGATCTCATGGTGAAGACCAACCTCTTTTGAACAACCCTCAGTGTGACCTTCGTCTATTGGCAGGACCTCATGGTGAACAAGGACTCACTTCCTCGATAATGATCTCCTTCGGCAAGACTCCCGGCGGTCAGCGAGACGTCTTGGCGAGCCCCAAAAAATTTTCGGCCAGAGTGCAGTTGATTGGCAAGACCTCACGCCGAAAATACTTTCCTTTCTACAAACTTGCTTCAATTTGGGGAGACTTCGCCCTGTCGGTGAGACCTCACGCTAAGATCATCACTTGTCGTCGAGACTATCTCATGTCAGTAGGACATCTCCCCGTGAGCTCGGACCCTTCGCCGAAGGCATAACCTTGTACTGAGTGCTTCTTCCCCTTTGGCGAGACTTCACTTGGTCATCGAGACCTCATGCCGAACACAAACCAATCTCCCTGAGCTCATTCATTTTAGCATGACTCCCATTGGTTGGGAAGACTTCTTTCCGAAGTCACAACATTATACCGAAGCCACTCCACTTCGGTGAGACCCTCGTTTGGTCGCCGAGATGTCATAGCGACCTCCTTTCTTTTTCCGAGAGCTGACTTCATTTCGGCAAGACCCCTTAGCGATGAAAATGTCTTGCCGACCGAGACATTTCAAAATGAATAGAACCCTTGCTGGTTGGCAAGACAATTGGAAGGTCTTGCCAACCTTCTTCTTTGATGAGTTTATGCCAAATCTGATTGAGTGATGCCTTTCAACTGAGCTCCTTGAGGTACGCATCAGGGGTATGATTTAACCATGCACAACAATGTCTCCATTTGGCCTTTATGAACACCTGAAACATAGATTCCTCTGCCTAATTGAGCCTTGTGTGAAAATTGGGTAACAGATACAAAGGAAACAATTTTTTTGTGACATTCTTCTATTTGTATCTCTATTCTTCTCTATGTGATGAACATTGTATTTTTTCTTGTCCTATATTTTCATTTTGGGGACAATACAATGTGTTCATCCAAAAGAATGTTTATTCTCTCTATGTGTCATTCCTCCCTTATGTTCATTGTTCCATGAGTATTTGGGCAATGATGTCAATTTTAAGCTCACATAAATTATTGTACCAAAGACATATAGTGACCCTACATCAGTGGATCCCTCTTGTGTTAATCTTTTGTTTAATTTTTGGAATTATAATTGGGGGCTATTGGAAACAAGCAATACTGAGAGGGGGGTGAATCAGTGTTGTGCCAAAATAGAATTTATTATTTTGATCTTTAACCCACTTAAAGCATTCAATCAAAAGATATATATGCATAAATAGAAAAAAAACAACCACAACACCATAACACAAGAATTTTTTACGTAGAAACCTTGTTAGGGGAAAACCATGGTGGATTTTCTATCCACAATATAATCTGAGTATACCCAAAAGAAAGATTAGAAAATGGGAATGCACTTGCATTCAGGCACACTACCAAGAGCTCATTGCTCAAAATAGAAAGAATCACTGCCTTACAATGGTTTGGATTAGATCCAAGAGATTGAATTGAGAGAATACCATCTACAAATTCTTGATTACAATTCTAGTTAGGCTCAGTAGTCGATCTTCTGTCCTTCCAACTAATTCCACACTTCTGCTCTGCTCTGCACAAATTCACACCTCAAGATCTTTGATGCACAAGTAAAACTATGCATAATCACTTAATCTCCCTTTTGATGATCACAACACCTATCGAAACACCTTTTCTACACACAAAATGATGTAACTGATCACTTATATATATCCACAACAAAGGAATTAGTCGCAACAAGTCGACTTCAATAAAACTTGGAACTATTCACAATTGTCGGTTTAGATCTTGAATAACATTCAATGCACACCCTGAACAGTCGTCTACAACTTAGCTTGGACCCAAAACATAATGATCAAACACTAAAATATTGAAATAAACATTCCTCGAATATCCGCAACACAATTTATCAACTAAGTCAACTACAAAACACTGATGAATAGAAAAATAACCAACCAGATCTCCATACTTACACATAATGTGGTATGAGGCACTGAGATTTCTAGATAACACAAGAAATACATTAATAAACCTTCCATGAGATTCACAACTCAAAATAATGACTAAAAATTTACAAGTGAATCGACGATCACAAAACTACCGGATGCTCTATTCTTCTTGACTGTCCTCCATTTGTTTGTCAGTGGGAGAAAATGATTACGTGTGGATCCAAACATTGACTAGGGTTTCCATCAATGACAACACATGAAAAAATTTGCAGTCTCTTGCCAATAGGGGAAACCCCTTATCATGAGATATAGTTTATTTAGAAACATATAATTTGCATAGGGATTTCCAAATAAGCTCACATGACCTTTAATCACATGGAAATTTTCATTCTCTACATTAAATAAATTTCTCATAACATCCAGTGTTTAGAAATTTCTTTAAGGCTAGGGGGTAAGTGCACCAAGATGGTTCCCAAAAAAGGGGCTTAAGTGGCCACTTTTTTTCTGAAATCAGGAAATATTGACCTTGGATGTGAAATTGAGGATAGCTACACTCAAAATTTTTAGATGGAACAAAAACAAGGACCGTAGTGCTCTGAGTCTACTTTCTAAACTACTAATTTATTTTGAAAATGGTTGAGATTAAGGGGTTCAAAAGAGGGACACACAAATTTCCGTTGTTTCTGTCAGAAAAACATAACATAGCAACTCTTGTGTGACCCGAGCATGGTGGACTTTTTTGTAGTATTTTTAAAATCGCTCTGGTCAGAAGTTAGATAACAGTATGTAGTAAGGATTGGATTTTTTCTGATAATTTTTTAATGAATATTTGATTTTTTATTAATTTTCTAAGTGGGCACTTCCTAAAAAGCATGAATTTTGGCCGTGCTCCCCCTAAATTTTTTTGAAAGTAATATATTTTTTTTTTAAAAATAAAATAAAATTTGTGGAATGGAGTCTAGTTTCTAAAAATGTAATTTATTTCAAATTTCAATGAACAGTTAATTTATAGCGAAAAAAATATCAAACACTGCTTTTTGAAGAAAAACAGACATACAAACAAAAGAAATTATGGATGAAAGGCTTAACATTGTTAGAAAGTGAAAAAAATTACATCGTTGGAAAGCTAATAAAGAACCTAACATTACCCATGTGTTCAATTTTCTTGATATTGAACCAGATGCAATCTTGATAGTGAGCACAAACCCGATTATGTGAAAATTTGTTGAATTTGGAAAAACCTTACTCAGTCTTTGGAATTCCATAAGCCTTGGGTTGGGTATTCCAAGAAAATACAAAACTAAGGCTCGAGTTCCCAATGCAAAAT